>CABHPP010109273.1:0-35782 GCA_902168425.1 Peromyscus attwateri
GCAGGCTTCTTGCTAACTGTTCTTATATCTTAAACTAACCCATTTCTATAAATCTATACCTTGCCACGTGGCTCGTGGCTTACCGGCATCTTTACATGCTGCTTGTCCTGGCGGTGGCTGGCAGTCTCTCTCACTCCACCTTCCTGTTCCCTCAATTCTCCTCTCTGTTAGTCCCGCCTATACTTCCTGTCTGGCTACTGGCCAATCAGTGCTTTATTATTAACATATTTGTCATACAGAACATCCCACAGCACTTCCCCTTTTCTTCTTTTTGAAAAAGGAAGGTTTTAACTTTAACATAGTAAAATTACATATAACAAAACAATTATCGAGCAAGAATTACAATTACAATATTAAAGAAGATATCTTATCTATCTTATATTTGTGAGTTTAAGGTTTTATATCTAACTTATCTTTTATCATAACTAAGGAAAATTCTAAGTATCTAGTCTTCAACCACATCAAAGACCTGAGAAGGAATATAATGGTACCTGAGAAATGGTAGATGGATGCAAGCAACTTTCGGGAATCTTGCAAGAGTAGACCGAGACAGCTGACAGCCTGGACAGTCACCTAATGTTTCTCAGCATTGTTGGTGCATTCAAATTGGCTACAGGCCTAGAGTATCTGACAGACCATTTTCAGAAGCAGGAATTCTGAAAGACCATCTTACCCTGTCTTGGCAGAGTACAGTGGTTGCTTTCCTTGTGTCCCGCTTGTCCAGAAAGGACAGCATTGCATTCATACTGTCAGCAGTCAAGGCAAGGGCAGTTCTTTGCCCAGTAGGCCATTTTGTGCCAAGAAGACAAACTTCCAAATGGAAATGTCTTAGAAGCCCAACATTCTCTCGGGATCAAGTTGGTGCTGCCAGGAGCAATTGTGTCTCACGTCAACAGAATTCTAAGTTATTTAAATGCCATATTCTGTAGGTCTATGAAGTGTTTGAAGATTACCTTTCTATCTGAAATATATCTATGTATACCTAGAAGACTTAACTAACATGGCTACAAATGTGATTATCATAGATGACTAATTATTAATCTATTTTTTAATTATCCATTACAACTTTGAATGAGTTACATAAACATAATAGAAATATACACACAGTATAACAAAATCAACTTTAAGTTTATATCAATAAACTAAAATTTATATCAATGTAAAACATTTTAAACATAAACTAAAATCTATACCAATGTAAAACATTTTAAACAAGTTGTTGTTCTTTAAAAGTAGATTCATTAATCTACCCTTTTATTCTATCATCTCCATATCCTATATATCTATATCATATCCCCTTTTCTTTTTTAGAAAGAGATCGCATTTATAATTAATCTGTTTTAAATAAAAATATTGTTTTTTTTTTCTGTCCCACACCAGAGGGCTCTTTTGATTTGGACCAGAAGAATCTCTTAACCTTTTTATTTTAGGAATATGTCTGGGTTTAGAGAGGGAGTGAGCCCATTCCATCTCCAAAGCCAGCTTGGTATATTTGGGAATTTGGGCGTAAATTCTCTTACTACTTCCTGCTGGAGGGGGGCGCTGTACCTTATGGGGACACAAAGAACATTTTAGGATTATGGAGTAGTCCGTGAGGGTGTATTGTCTGAGCCAGTTGCCTTGAGACGGTTCTGGATGTTGGATCATGTGGGCCATGGTGTCATTGGAGACCTTCAGGTGGTCTTGGCTGGTCAAACCTGATGTATCTTAGTCTGGAACAAATCCATAGCCTCTGGCTTTCTGTGGAAACAAAAGCAGAACTTCTTTTCCAAATCAACATATCCTTATATCCAAATTTTGAAGTCAAGGTACCTTTAAAATTTATATTTTGGCATAACTCAACAGCTTTTATAATCAAATGTTTTTCTTTAGTTATGAATATCAAAAAGAACATAATCCAGATTTTATGTGTGATAGTCATCTTTACGTGGCTTATTTTAAAGATTTTATTTTTAAAAACTATCTATTTGTTTATATAAATGTATATATATTTTTTGTCTTTTAAGCCTACGTACATTTTTACATACATTGTAAACTATTCCATCTGAATCAGTCTTATTGTGAACCTATTGATTTGAACTGCAGCCTTCTAAGCCTGAAACAGCACTGTGGCTGTTGGCTCCGCCCAATTCAGCTTCCCAACATGGCAGTGGTACATTTTTGCCAGTTCTGGGAGTGATCAACTCTCAGAAATAGTGGGTCTATGGTTTTATCAAAGCAGCGTGTAGCCCAGAAACCTCTCTCTCTCTCTCTTTTTTTTTTTTTTTTGTATTAGCAAAGGCTAAATCCACACACAGCAGCAGCATAATGTGCCGCTGGCAGACGCCTCATTCCCGCCATACTGCTGGTCAAATGCGCACGTCAGGAACCCACCAGTAGTTCAAACCTGCTTGCGGCGTCTAGCTGCCTGTATGAGACATGAAGCAGGAACCTGGTTTTGGCTCTGTTTAGAATTGATTATTAAAAATTCTCAGGTTTAAGGTGGAAATTCGAGCCGTTGGGCAACATTTGTAGCTGGAGAGCTTCTCTCCAGGTCCCACCAAGCCCCGCAGTCCCACAACCCACGTATAAAATAATCACTCAGACGCTTATATTACTTACAAACTGTATGGCCGTGGCAGGCTTCTTGCTAACTGTTCTTATATCTTAAACTAACCCATTTCTGTAAATCTATACCTTGCCACGTGGCTCGTGGCTTACCGGCATCTTTACATGCTGCTTGTCTTGGCGGTGGCTGGCAGTCTCTCTCCGTATGTGTGTTTTTAAGGGGATTTGGACTTACAGTCCTGTAGATTTGATTCTTTGTTCCTCTGTTGTCTTGGTCAGGGTTTCTCTTGCTGTGATAAACACCATGACGAAAAGCAGCTTGGGGAGGAAAGGGTTTATTTGGCTTACAGGTCATATTCTATCACTGAAGGAATCTCAGGCAGGAACCTGGAGACAGGAACTGAAGCAGAGGCCATGAGGGAGCTGCTTACTGGCTTCCTTTCCATGGCTTGCTCAGCCTGCTTTCTTATAACACCCAGGGCCTCCTGCCCAGGGGTGGCACTGCCCACTGTGGGCTGGGTTCTCTCACATCAATCCTTGATCAAGAAAATACCCACACAGACTTGCCTATGGGCCAATCTGATGGAGGAATTTTCTCAATTGAGGTTCCTCTTCCCAGATAACTAATGTATTAGTTACTTTTCTGTTGCTGTGATAAAAACACCATGACCAAGGCAACTTATAGAAGGAAGGTTTATTTTGGGCTTTCGGTTCCTGAGGAATAATAGTCCATGGTGGCCCAACAGAGGCATGGTGGCAATAACAACGGAGAGCTCACATCCCAAACCACAAAGCTACATTTCCTAGCCCACCCCAAATAGTTCCACCAGCTGGGGACCAAGTATTCAAATGCCTGGGACGATTGGGAGGCATCTCATTCAAACCACACCCAACTGTAGCTTGTGTCAAATTGACAAAAACAAACAAACAAACAAACAACTAACCAGCAACCGTGATGCTGCTGACTGAACCCAAGGCCTAAACTAGATAGAGCACTCGCCCCACCCCCAGCTGCGTCCTGGCCCAGGCCTTTTCTTTTTAAACACTCCCCTAAGTGCGTCACTCTGACTCCTTGTGGCTCACATGTCCAGCACCTCACCGGGTCTGTATCTGCCCCATGCTGAGGCTCTGGTGAAATATCCCCCCTGGACTTCAGCCCACTTCTAACTGGGCTTTGCTTTCCTAGGATTGGGTGTGGGAAGTTCTCTAAATAGTCTGAACCCCAGTCCTTTATTGTATACTTGGTTTGGACATACGTTCTCCCAAACTATGTCCTTTGAAGGTTATTAATAATCTATTAGTTATCAGCTGCCATTCAGTGTGCTGTCTCATATAGTCACAAGAGAATTTGAGAGAGGCTGTTCTATTATTGTTTCTGTTTTGTGGATGAGTCAGCCCTTTGTTCAACATCCATGGTTAGGTAACCGACCAAGTGAGAGTTTGAAACCAAGACCTTCTGCACCCAGAGCCTGGGTCCCCACCCTAGTCCCAGGCTCATGAGCCCTGCCAGGTGACTGTTCAGACCACCTCCTCTCACACAGAATCTACAGGGTCCGCTGAGCCTCAGCCCTGCTCACCATCTTCTCTTCCCCTCAGGCTGGTGGAGGAAGTGAAGGAGCTGTGTGATGGGCTGGAGTTAGAGAATGAAGACGTTTACATGGCTACCACCTTTGGGGACTTCATCCAGCTCCTAGTGAGGAAGCTGAGAGGGGAAGACGAAGAGAGCGAGTGTGTCATTAACTACGTGAGTGCTGCCCTGGGCTTGTAGACCCGCTGTGACATCATGGGGCACCTGAGCACCAGGAAGCCAGGAGCCTGGTACCCACCCTCCAGTCTCACCAGCCCTGGTAACATTTTCCAAGGACAATGTTGCTGTCCAGCACACAAAGCATGGGTAAAGCCTACATCCCAAAGCTCCAGAGGAGGTAGAGAAGAGAGGCTTCTGTGCCCAGTGAGGAGGGTGGTCAATCCTGTGTGTGCAGCTTTACAAAGGGCAGTGCCACAGTGACTGTCAATCCATTTGTGAAAAAGATATTCATCAGCCTCCCTTAGGGTAGCTGGGCAGCCTAGCATCCCCAGAGCAGTGGGTTTCTGGGTACTTGGTTCACCTGGTGGTTTGGAATAAAAGCAGAGAAAGTGCAGGTGGCCAAGGCGGACGCCAGGACAGTGGACAAACAGCCAGTGAACAGATTTCAGGATGGGGCTGGTGTTCGTGGGACTCCTGGGTTCAGAGCGAAGAAGTCAATGTGGGAGTGGAAACCTGTTTGAGGGTGAAGGACCTTGCCACCCATAGCCAGCTACCACCTAGAACCCCCCCCCAACATACACACACCTAGCCCAGGGTCACCCGAGGATCTGGCAGGGCTGGGCCTCCAGCCCTGACACTGCCTGAGTCCGTACCTCGACTCTCCTTACCACTCAGTGACCCCACTGTCCAGGACAGCCCCTGGAGCCTCAGCCTTCATGTGGCTGTACATCCCTCTGTGTGTCCCTGGGCATGTACCTGTCACAGATGCCTATGTGTGAGACATCCATTGCCACTGAGCCTTCCTTCCCAGGTGGAAAGGGCAGTGAACAAGCTGACTCTCCAGATGCCCCACCAGCTCTTCATCGGGGGCGAGTTCGTGGATGCTGAGGCCTCCAAGACCTATGATACCATCAACCCAACGGATGGAAGTGTGAGTGCGGGCTGCAGCCCCGTCCTTCCCCCCCTCCTCCAGCCTGGCTTCAGAGGGCACGGGCCAGGGCCTGTGCCTGGATGTGTGTGTCTTTGTTACGGACGTGAAGGGTTCCAGCCTAGCCACAGGAACAGGAGAGCAGGGCGATGAGGGGAGGGTGAGAGGAGGCAGGGAAGCACTGAAAATCCAGAATATGCTTTAGAGACCGAGGATGCTTAAGAGCCACTGTTCCCTCCTCACTGCAGCCTCCCACATGGGGGCCGCCAGCAGCGAAGTCTTCCTCAAATATAACCCTGGGTTTGTCAAACACTCTTGACTGTGACTCTCTCATGTCATGACCCAGCGCGTGTGCTACATCACACAAAAGGCCACACACCTGAGGGTCTCCGAGATGAGACCCGGCACAGGGATGACCTTCCATCTGCTGGTACCCACTCGTTCCCACGGAAAATAGAGCAGTTTAAAATGGGTCATCTGGGGGAAGCTGACAGAGGGAATTCCAAGGGGCAGGCAGGATGGATGGTGTCCCCGGGATGCCAACCTAGCAGGTGTGACATGGTCAGGCCCCAAGGCCTTGGGTGGGGAGGGCAAGGCTGTTCATGGTAGCGTACAAGGAGAGGCTGCCTCACTCCTCTGTCCAGGCCCTCTGACTCCCCTTGGCTACAGCCACATCCCACAGACCTATCAGACCAGGAATGGGACTGAGGCGTGGATACAGACTCCCTGTGTGTAGAAGCCTTTCTGGCTCAGCTCACAGAGCCAGTGGATCTCGGCTTCCAGGGTGAACAGCAGTAGGCTGCCTGGGCTCCTCAGATGCAGCTGGGCTGTCAGCCCCTTTGGGCTTCATTCGAATGTGAGAGGGAAGTGCAGAGACCTCCTTTTGGCCCTACCCTCCTTTGCTGATTCCTCCTAGCCACAAGTGGCAGCACTTTCCCTCAGTGCCAGCCTGTATGGTGGGGACCCTGCCTCCGGGTGGCCTCAGGATGAGGTGGGGAGCCAAGGGAGGCTGTCATGTCTGTGTTCCTTCCACAGGTCATCTGCCAGGTGTCCCTGGCCCAGGTGAGTGATGTTGACAAGGCAGTGGCGGCAGCGAAGGAGGCCTTTGAGAACGGACTGTGGGGGAAGATTAATGCACGTGACCGGGGCCGGCTCCTGTACAGGTGAGTTAGGAAACACCTGCGCCCTCCCCACCTTCCGCTAGGAGTAGGGCCTGGGAAAGACCCTACAGAGGGTTCTATGCCTGGGTCCCGCCATGGGAAGTGGTCTGGGCAGCCTGAGGCTTGGATGTTTTGTGGAAAGGTTAGAGAGGCGGTTGAGTTGTCCACAGTTAGCCGTGGCCTTAGGGGAAAGGTGCTGGGGGCAGTGAAGAGCAGCAGAGGTGAGGCTGGGCTCCAGGGGAGCCACAGGCTGGGGTGCCTGAGAGGCGTGGCTCAGATGGGAACCAGAAGAACTGGGGCCTCCTGCCAGCAGGGGACCAAAGGGGAGATGTGCCGGTCCAGTCTGCTTCTCACCGTCAGCCAGGCTCCTAGCAGCTGAGACCGCCTCTTTCAGGATTTAAAAAAACTGTTGTTATTATTATTATAGTGTGTGTGTGTGTGTGTGTGTGTGTGTATGTATGTATGTGATGTGTGTGGTGTATGGTGTGTTGTGTTGTGTATGTGTGTGTGGTGTGTATGTGTGTGCATACTTATGCCACAGTGTGCACATGGAGGTCAGAGAACAGCTTTCCAGAGTCAGGTCTCTCCTACCGTGGGTTCCAGAGATCAAACTCAGATTGTGGGTCTTGCAAGCAAAGGCTTTTAGCCACTGAGGCGTCTTGCTAGCCCTCATCTTCCTCTTAATAATGTGTTTTAATAAGAGGAAGGGGCCTCTCCCTGTAGTGCCAGCTAAAAGTCTTGGATTTCTGGTTGCTTAGAGCCATGGGCCATGGTGTAGGGGACACAGCAGTCCCCCTTGATGCAAAACATATCTTTTATTTCCCAAGGGGCAAGAGAGCTAACAGGAGTGATCATGAGGAACATGGGGCCAGATGCCCCAAATAACATGTCCCAACATGAAAGCAGTTCCATGAATCTTTAAAAGTGTGTGTGTGTGTGTGTGTGTGTGTGTGTGTGTGTGTGTGTGTTGGTGTATGTGCATGTTCATGTGTGTGATGTGTTTGTGGGTGGAGGTCAGAGGGCAACCTCAAGTGTTAGTCCTGATCTTATACATTGGTTGAGACAGGGTCTCTTGTTATTTCATGATTGCATATGCCAGGCTAGCTGGCTCTTGAGCTCCTGGGAACTCTCCTGTCTCTGCCTCCCATCTCACCACAGGCTTGCTGGGATCTGAACTAAGGTCCTGACACTTGTACTTATGCACTGAGCCCTTAATAAGGTTTTACAGCTAGAGCCTAACAGAAAGCCATACATCAAGACATTTTAAAAAAATACAGAAAAAGAGTCAGACAGATGGCTCAGCCATTAAAAGCACATGCTGCTCTTGCAGAAGACCCAAGTTCAGTTCTCAGCACCCACATGGCAGCTCATAACTACCTGTAATTCTAATTCCAGGGTCTGATGCCCTCTTCTGGACTCTGGAGGCACTGCACACACATGGTGCAAATACATACCTACAGACAAACATACACATAAAATAAAAATAAGTAAATTTTACAAGAACAAAACCCACAGCAGTAGAAGCACCAGGCAGAGGGCGGGGGCAGAGCAAAGAGGAAAAATCCCTGCCCCAGATGCTGTCTGAAGACATCCCTAGCTTTAGGGTTGATGGAAGCTAATGGTCTGACATATTCATACATTTCAAAAGGTTTCACCTGAGAGTCACAGCGATGTTAGCTCAGATACAGAGGTGAATAGTGAATGGCTAACAAGGGGACCAAAATTAGTCTGTGACAGTTCGGCTTGGGATCTGCAGCATTCCAACTTTCCACAACCACACATTCTAATCAATCGATCTGCCTCAGAAAATCTTTAATTTGGCATGGCTGGAAATTTCCCTGGCACCGGGAACTTCAATTCACACTCTGAATTGGGGAGCGATATTTCCAGAAACAAGAGGTAATGGGAAGATGAGCCAAACAGACCTGGAGGAAGCCAGTTGAATCTGCCTGGCTTTTTCCTCTGTGTCCTGAGAAGACCCTGAGCAGTGTGGAGCCCAGTTTTGATGCTGGCCTACCCGGGTTTGTCTGGTGACAGGCAGGAGAGTATGGCTCTGCTCCTGAAGCCAGAGATTCCAGGCAGCTCAGCAGTGGGGAGCCAGAGAGAGCCCTGGGTGGCATGCAAAATAGAATGGACTGTGGGGTTGGGACAGACGAGGCTGAGGAGGTCAGCCTGGATGAGGTTTCCAGACTCCCTGAAGAAGCCATAGGTTTTAGGGAAGAGTCAGCTAATGATCCCATGGTTCCCAGACCTGGCAATGGTCTCAGCTGTGAAACGCTAGACAACTGAAGCATCCTCCCTGAGATGATCTGCTGCCACCTGGTGGCCACTGTTATAACAACCCCTGATTCCTCACCATGACAGTGCCAGCCCCGAGAGGAAATTATGACTCCTGTAGCATTATAAACATCTCCAGCGGTCCCTGATGTATGTGTGCTCAACTTAGCTCAGCTCAGCAGGCCTGGGGTGGGCAAAACAGTCCTTCTGGAGAAGTAGCTGCAGAGTAGCCCCAGGTTTGGAGTCGGAGGCCAGGGTCACCTGAGTAACAGACAAGGCCAGCAGGAAGGGGTAGGAAGCTGGAGCCCTGCAGGGAACTTGGTACGGGATCTCTGGGCAACCCTACCACACATGGATTGTAGCTATGTCCTAAGAAGAGGGTGACTGTGGGGTGCCCGGGAGGGTGTCAGCGTCTTTGTTAGGGGCAGCCGAGGCCTGTGAGCAGAAGGGACAGGGTGGGAATTGACCTGCCAGCTTCAGTCATCTACTTGAACTTGGACCCTGGTGCCTCTGCAAGACTGAAGCCTGCTCCCTTAGCAGGAAACCCTCCTGTCAGTAAAGGGACACCATGATCCAGGCTGCCCGCAGTGGCCATCAGAAGCAGGATAACAGATGCTGATGAGCATAGACTCACAGTAGCCTGAGAAGCATTTTCCCCACACGTGTCTCCCACGTATAGGGCTGGGGCCACTTCTCAGCCTCTAGACCTCAGCCTCAGGGACATGACTGAGTTGAGCATCCATCAGGTTGGATGTACTTTCTCTCTTTTGAAGCTATCCAGAAACAGGAAGGATGACCTCTCAGGACAGTGGCCTCTTGGCTGCTAGCCACAGGCAAGAGAACACCTCTTCAGAGCAACTTCATGGGGACATTGTAAAGTTGTCAATCCATAGGTCTCCCAGGAAGGGAGGGGAAAGGAAGGGGACAGAGGGGGTCATTCTCACACCCATCCAGAAAGGTAGACCTTATTGTCCCATCTGTAAGATGGGAAAAGTGAGGCCAGCATATCCGAATGACAGTTCTGGTAGTGGAGGGCAGAGTCCTTCACTCCATAAGGAATGGCATTGAAAGAGCAAGTGAGACGATGGCCGGCCTAAGTCAGTCTCCTGTCCCTTTCTTATCATCGGCCAGGTTGGCAGATCTCATGGAACAGCACCAGGAAGAGCTAGCCACCATCGAGGCCCTGGACGCAGGTGCTGTCTACACACTGGCCCTGAAGACGCACGTGGGCATGTCCATCCAGACTTTCCGCTACTTTGCCGGCTGGTGTGACAAAATCCAGGTGGGGCTTGGACTCCCATCTCCCATGTGTGCATTTACTTGTGGGCAGGCGGGTTCCTGGGGAGGTGACTGGAAGGGTGGTGCCCTGCCAGGCACGCTGCCAGACAGCTACCACAGTGGCGGCTTAAAACATTGGCAACTCAAGACTCTGCAGGTGGGAGGCCGGCAGGGTTGGCCAGTTTTGTGCCAGGCTCTCACAGTATGCCTCAGCTTTCTGCTGCAGTAAGAGTACCTAGGGAGTCAACTTGTAAAAGGAAAGGGTGGATGTTGGCCCAGGGTTTGGAAGGTCCCCACGCAGTCTGTTGACTCCATTGCTCCTGGGTGTGTCGGCACACATCCTGGTACAAGAGTGGGTGACAGAGCAAAATGGCTCATGTCACAGCCAGCAAGCCTTACAAAGAGAATGAGGGGGAGACGGGGGTGAGGGGGAGGTGTTGAATGGCTCCTTGAAGGACACCCCAAGACCTAACCTCCACCCACTAGGCTCCACTTCTTAAGAACTTCTCTACCTCCCAGTAGTACCCTTTAGGGGAATGAGCCATTAGCATGCGGGCTTTTGGGGGGACACTCGAAGTCCAACTATGACAAGTGCATGGCCTGGCTGGGCCTCACCTTGAGGCTCTGAGGGAGCCTTGTCTCCAGGACCATTCAAGTGTCGCCAGAGTCCAGTGCTTGGTGCTGCAGGGCCCATGTCTGTGCTGGCTGCAGGCAAGGGCCTCTCTCCCTAGTCCTCACTCGAGGCCTCCAGCTCCCAGTGACGACATGTCATCTGTGAATTTTGGGTCTCTGCCTCTGTCTTATAGCTGTGGAATGTGGTCCTGGGGCTCCTGTGGTGCCTCTAGGCCCACGCATGGTCCTCCCTACCTCCTAAGGTCCACTGTGAGATCACCCACAAGATCCCTGCCTTGGGATCAGGCACACAATCTAGGAAGGTTCCCCGGGGAGCGGAGGGCTCAAGGCTCTTCTCCCCACTAGGGACTGAGAACTCTGAAGCATGATAGCCATGTGAGAGGTGGGCTGCCGGTCACCATGCCCCATTCTGCCTCCTTGTGACTTCTCTGGAGCCACCTCTTCCTGGGCCCCCTGGGCCACCTCAGCACTATTGGCTCTAGGAGCAGCCTGGCCTCCAAAAGCCTCCTTCCTCTGCCTGGGTATCAGAGCAAGAGGCCTTGTCCCTGCCAGGACCAGCCTCATGCCCAAGGGCTGTGCCTGACATGGAACTCACTTTGCTCCTCCTGGTTGTCCAAACTGACATCTCTGAACTCCTGCCATGTCCCTGTCAAGTGTACGATGGCAGCTTTGGCCTCCTACCCAGCTCAACATGGGACAGTCGGTACCTGAACAAGACCCTGCTTCTCCTGGGTCTCCTACAGGGACTGCCTGACCAAGGGGAAAGGATGGGAATGCCCCCACCCCCACCCCAGTGACACTGCTGTGTTTCTTCTAGGGTGCCACTATCCCCATCAACCAGGCTAGACCCAACCGCAACCTGACCTTGACCAAGAAGGAACCTGTGGGGTGAGTGACAAGGCACAGTGACACACAGACACAAGGTGTGTTCTGGGACACCACACACCTGCCTGCAGCTTGTAACATCCCTGTGCATATCCATGGGTAGCTATTCCATTCATGTCTAAAGTACCTACTCTGTTGGGCACTGCTGTGGCCACTGTCTTTTATTCAAATGTACAGTAACTGTCAATCAGAGCCATGATGATAAACGGGATGGGAGGGGTCTACATCCAAAATGAACTATGTTATACAAATGAGTCGGTGTTAGCTAGAGGAACAAAGCCAGCAGAATGTACCTATAACTAAGGAGCAAGGTGGCTTGGCCTCCACCATCAGAGGCTCCATAGCCACATGGTCACCTGCAAACTGGAAGTCCAGGGAGTCAAGAGCCACTCAGTCTGAGAAGCTGGAAGGCTCAGAACAAGAATCACACGTGGCACAGCCCCCCAGCCTAGTGGACTCTGCCACCCACATTCAGGGAGTGGCTTCCCTGCTCAGTTCCCCGAGACTCCTCACAGCATGACTTAACCAGTTTCCTAAGTGTTTCTCACTCCAGTCAAATGCAGAGCCAGGGTGAACCATGGTGACAGTGCAGGGCAGAGCTCAGGTGGGGGAATGCAAAAGCGGGCTGCGGAGGAAGCCTGGCCCTCAGCACCTCTCTCACACATAGAGGACCCCAAGGCATAGAGGAACATAGAAAGCATGGTGGGTCATCTTGGCCATAAGTATTCAGAACCCTCATGTCACAAGCACAGGGAATCTCTCACAGGTGTGTGTGTGTGTGTGAAGGGGGACTTGGGAGCCTACATATGGCTTTATAGGAGCAGGGGCTCCATCAAAAACTGTCGTGGTCTTAACACGTTCTCCTGAAGCCCTGAAGTGGGAGGGAAGGACGGAGGGAGGGAGGGAGGGAGGAGGGAGAGAGGTAGGGAGGAGGGAGGGATGGAGGGAGGGAGGATTCGGATACCGCTGGGCAGCTGGTACCGCTGGGAGAATCAAAGGCAAGAGGCCTCCTCCCACCGAGAGGCGCCACTAAGAATCGCTCCGGCCTGCGTGGCTTAGAGGTTGACCTCACTTGGGTGGCAGGGAATGAAGAAATGGTAGCACACACGCAGAAAAGCTGGGGTTGGGCGGGCCTTGTTCTGTGGAGACACGTCAAGCCAGAAGCTCAGTGTATTCACTTTATACATCTGAACTGAGGAGGGGTGGTTATTATAGACAGCTGAATAAGAAGGCAGGGTTAGCTAATCTCAGTAGGAGGCGGGGGGGGGGGGGGGGGCTCTGTAGGGGGCAGCCTCAGGCTGCGAATAGCCTAGTGCGGGGGGCTGTCGTTGACATTTGCGCACACACTGTTGACATCTGCACACAGATGAGGGGAAGGCCTTGTCATCCCCATGGGTCTGAGGCACATGGCCACTTGGCTCCATTGCTTCAGGCCTGTGGCTGCCCAGCATCATAGCAAAAGCCCAGGGCACAGGAAGCTGCTCACCTCAGGGCAGCCAAGGCCCCTTCCGCACATGGGGACATGTGTAATCCACATTTGTGCGGCATGCCAGCGGCTGCTGACAGCCTTTGGCATTTCTTCCAGAATTGCCACCCTGACTCCTCCATCTCCATGGCCATGTCACATTCCCTTTGTGATTCTGGGTGTGTAGGTTTGTGGAGGGGGACAAAATTCACCCTATAACAGGGGGATTCTTCTGACATTTCCCTTCTTTGGATCCCCTAAAATTCTACTTCTTCCCATGGCCACTATCCGGCAGCCTCAGGCTCTGCTCTCTGCTACCCACCCAGACCCTCTATTATGCTGGGTGTCTGCTGGACAAAGGGATGCAGATTCCTAACCCCAGTGCCTTCCACCACTCCCAGGGTCATGTGCAGTCTCTCTGTTGGCCCTGGTCCACAAGGCTCTGGCTGACACTTACCGTGCATTCCTTGAGATGCCTCACAGTCATGCTGTCCACTGGCCTCTCCATGTGCTTTCTCAGTACCTGGCCCTAATTAAGAAGCCTGCTTTCTGGTCCCCCGATGGTAGTGATGGTGACATAGGAACCAAGGGAGGCAGATCCACAGAGGACTAAGCTGTGGCCAGCATACCTGCTCCCCCCTCCCCAAGTCTGTGCCACCACTGATCTGAGTGTGAGGCTCGCACACCAAGCCAGAGGTTCCCAAGGGTGACTGACCTTAACAGGCTTCCCACACAGATGCCATCTTTTCCTCCTGCAGGATTGACCTCCAGCCTGACACTTAGAAGGACCCTGTCCCAGGCCTTGCTGACCTATGACGCTTTCATGCCCTCCTAGCCTGAGTGTTCACCTATGTCTGCTCACTGTACTTGCCCCCTGCTTCCCTTCTTCCTTAGGTAGCTCCCCTCAGACACTGACCTCCACCCCAGCTAGTCCATACTGCAGCATGGGAGGGATGGGCTACCGCAGCAGGACCATTGCCTTTCCTGGAATTCCTGGCTTTGATAGCGACTGTTGGCGGGTCCACTCTGGGCAGCTTGGCTGAGGAGGAACAAACACCCTCTGCTTTTGTTTGCAGGGTCTGTGGCATTGTCATCCCCTGGAACTACCCCCTAATGATGCTATCCTGGAAGACCGCAGCCTGCTTGGCTGCTGGGAACACTGTGGTGATCAAGCCTGCCCAGGTAAGCACATACTCTCTGGACCAGCCTGTGGCCTATGAAGGGAATGGGGAACTCACTCTGTCAGGGGACCCTTTGCCTACTCCACACTGCTGTTAGGAGCTAGCCCTCAAAGCCCAGCTTGCCATGGACGAAGATACATGTCAGGGATGAGTACTAGATGGCTGAGCAGACTCTGTCCAGTTACCAGTAATGGAGACCTAGAGGCTAACTACTCTCAGTGGGCAGAGGACGGAGTTTATACAGGGATATGAAATGACCTAACCTTGATTGGAAGAAACCACTGAACCATCAGTTTACAGGCACTAGAAGGAGGGGTGGATGTTAGGAACTGGAAGGGCTGGAAAATGGCCTCCCTTTTGGTTTCCAGGAGTAGAGCAGTACTCAGAGTTACACAGAGGCGTGGAGAGCTGGTCACCAGGGCCCCTGTGGCAGTACAGTTCCACCAGGGGCCCCTCCGTAGGTTGATGCCTGCAGTTCTCTGAGCAGAAGCTGGTCTCATGCTGAGGGGCTGCTGAGGGTCACCTTGCTGGGGGAGCTGAGCCTCTGAGGATGGGCCTGTTAGCCTGTGTCTGACACTGCAGCTTCAGGGCTAAGTGCAAACACACTGAGAAGAGACGAGCATGGGGTGGAAAACATCCAGGCCTGGCTGAGGAGCTGCTAGTAGGAGAGTGCAGCATACTAGAGGCTTACAAGACCTCATTCCTGGGAGATGGTGGGGTTGCTAGCTGGGTGGGCAGTGCCTGTGGTTGGCCACAGACATGGCCTCCCTATGGTCATCCTACTGTTCCACACACTGCTCCCTCTTCCTGATTCAGACAGCTCGCTTCTGGGAGGAGGCTATGAAGGGAGCTGCACCCTGCATCCACACTCCTCCACGCTCAGACTTCCTCCCTGTTCCTCCTTCAGGTGACCCCACTCACAGCCTTGAAGTTTGCCGAGCTGACACTGAAGGCTGGCATTCCCAAGGGCGTGGTCAACATCCTCCCTGGATCCGGTAAGGATTGGGGTGGAGAAAGGACTGGGGCTCACAGCATCTGGTACACACATGGCCAGAGTAGCGCAGAGAGGACAGTGCACATGGTGAGCCTGTGGTGGAGGAGGACACGCTCTGGGGAGACACAGCACCTGGAAGGGTTTTAACTCCCTCAGTGCTTTCTGTTTTGTTCTTGCCTACACTCTGGGTAATCATGTGGCTTGGGCAAATCATCTGCCCTTGGACATATATGAGAATTCATCTGTAGAATGTTCTAGGCTTAGAGCACTTGGGGGATGCAGTATTACGTTAGCCTCTTAGTTTAGTGGTTTAGTTTATAGGCAATATTGTATGGTGCAGATTCAAGATCTGTTGGCAGAGTTGTATATGATATTCTTTTATCATTTTGTCTCCTTTTACTATGATTTCCTTTGTCTTTCCCTGCAGTCAGTACCTTCTGCTTAAGGTCTGGTCTGGTGTTGATAGGGATGCCTTTGACTTCATAAGCTTTCTTACCTGAAGGTTTACTTTAAACCTGTTTGGACCTTTGAATCTTAAACATTCTCCATGGAATAGTATATGTGATCAAATCTGGGGGCTGTAGCTCTTTCTTCCGGCCTTGCATTCCTTTATTTAAAAAAAAGATTTATTTTTATTTTATGTGTATGAGTGTTTACCTGCATGTGTGTTATGCACCATGTGTATTCAGTGCCTGTAGAGGCCAGAAGAGGGTGTTGGATACCCTGGAACTGGAGTTATAGACAATTCTGAGCCCACCATGTAGGTGCTAGGAATCAAACCCAGGTCTTGCAGAGAGCAGCAAGTATTCTTAATTGCTGAACCATCTCTCCAGCCCCGTTCTTTGCTTTTTTTGATAGAAAGTTTAATCCATTTACATTTAATGTTACTTTGCTATAGTTGGATTTGACATTTTACATTTTACTTTCTGCCTTCTGTCAATCTCTCTCTTACTGCTTTATTGAATGGTGTCATATTTTAGGTTTTTTTTTTATATGGAATCATGCTGTGTTACTAAAGGTGGTCTCAAACTCCTGGACTCAAGTAGTCCTCCTGCCTGGGCCTCTTGAGTGCTGGAAGTATAGGTTTGCAGTGCGTGCGTGCGTGCGTGAGTATGTGTGTGTGTGTGTGTGTGTGTGTGTGTGTGTGTGTGTGTACGTGCGTGTGCATACATATAAGTACATACACACATGTGTGTGTTAAACTTTTTTAAAGTTTAAAAAATAGTAAGACTTATGCATTTATTTTTCTTTTTGTTTTGAGACAAGGTCTCACTATGCAATCCTGGCTGACTTGGAACTCACTGTTTAGACCAGGCTGGCCTGGAACTCATAGAGATTGCCTGACTCTGCTTCCTGAGTGCTGGAATTAATTATTTTTTGATTATGTGTTTCTTGTGTATCGGTGTGTGGGTATGTGCAAATGAGTACAGGTGCCCGTGGAGGCCATAGGTATGGAATCTCCCTGTAGCTGGAGTTAATGGCGGTTGTGAGCCGCTAGGCCCGGGTTCTGGGAACTGAACTTGGGTCCTCTGCAAGAGAACAAGTGCTCTTATCTTAACCACTGAGCCTTCTCTCTAGCCCGTTACATGTTTTTTACTTCTCTGCTTAGCAGCTACTCTGTGACTTATCATTTACTCCTTAATTCATGGAAATCTGCTTTATACTGACTCTGGGGAAACAAAGTCCCTATGTAGCTCTTTGACCTCATTCTGTGCTGTTACCTCGTGTGTAGACACATTTGTATCACTAGTGAAGTTCTGCAGCAACTGACAGAGCTACTGATATTACCTTCCGTCATTCCATGTCTGATGATGAAGTTGGAGGGGGCCCAGCTGCTGCAGTTCCTATCTGTCCCTCTTTTCTCTCTCCTGGATCTGAGGCGGTCTGCCATGCCCTTTCTTGAGTTACTTCCCACTTCCGTTACTGGTGTCTAAACCAGCACATTTCTATCTGTTTAGGTGCAACAATGAAACTGTAGAGATGCTTTCTGTGGTTGCTTTTAAATCACGTAAAAGATGAACGAGAAATGACATGTGCACCATACTGTTTGAGTAACCGTATTCTTGGTTCTTGCCCCCACCCACCCCGTGAATTCTAACCACCGACAGGTACTGATTCTAAACCACCTCTTTCCTCTCTGGGAGCTTCCTTCAGTGTTTCTTCTGCTTCCACAGTTCTCTCAATTGTTGTCTGTGTGGCCATGTCCTTCTTTTCCTCCACTGTTTGAAGACCTAGATGGCTTTGCTAGGCATGAAACACTTGGCTACAAATTGGGCTTTGTGCAGTATTTTCAGTGTGTCACCCCACACGCTTTCCCGGTGTCCTCCATGTTCCTTCACTCACTCCACGTGCCTCTGGCCTCTGGTTTCTGATGAGAATCAGCTGTTAGTCTGTCTGGGGTTCCCGTGTGTCTGACAGGTCATTCCCTCCTCACTGTTTTCCAAGGCTGCTTCTTTCCTTGTGTCTCAGCATTTCTGCCCTGTGTGTCGGTGTGTGGATCTCATGGTGTCCACTCCTTTCTTTCTCTTCTGGTTTTTCAAGACAAGGTTTCTCTGTGTAGCTCTGGCTGTCCTGGAAATTGCTCTGTGGACCAGGCTGGCCTCGAACTCACAGAGATCCACCTGCCTCTCCCTCCCGAGTGCTGGGATAAAAGGCATGTGCCAGCCCTGTCCGTTTCTTATTAGAAACTCTTTCAGCATATTAGATGTACAGATGAGTGTTTTTCTCAAAAGTGTTCAGTCATATTCATGACCATTGTTTTGCACCTTTTCCTTCCTCGTCTCCTTTTGGTATGCCTATGACTTGTGTGTTGCTGTAACTAACGGTGCCCTGCTTCCCCAGATGCTCTGGCCATTTTTTTTTATCAACCCCTTTTGCCCTCTGTTCTTTAGATTAGGCCATCTCTGTTGATCTGCTTCCACCTTGACTGGTTCTTCTGTCAACTCATCTGCTGTTGAGCCCTTCAGTTTTCTTGTGTGCTTTGCTCTGTGGCTCACCTGCCCTTCCTTGGTGATGCACCTCGGTTGTTTCTTTGCATGACTTTTTCTTTCTTTCTTTCTATTTTTCTTTTCTTTTCTTTTTCTTTTTTTTCTTTCTTTCTTTTTCTTTTTTTTTTGCTGAAAGTGAACATTTTAAGCAATGTTTTGTAGGAAGTTTGAATACTGTTTTCCCTCCTTTTTCAAAGCTTGTTTTTCTTTGCTTGCTTGTTTAGTGGCTTCAGTAGACACTGTCAATGAAAGCTTGTAGCTGTGATATCATTTCTCACAGGGTTGAGCTGGAGCCCGGCAGCCACAGCCTCCTGGCAGTAGAGCAGTCTCGGCAGGGTTCACGTGACTCGGTTTCTTCGGCTGCTGTTAAGCCGTCTTCCTCTGTCAGTGTCACTTAGTTATTCAGCCCATTGACTGCAGGCTAGGTGCTCATCATTTAAAATTTTATACACACACACACACACACACACACAGGTCTTGGTATATATGCCAGTGCACCATGTGCATGCTTGGTGCCCAAGGAGCCCAGAGGAGGGCATCAGATCTTCTGGAACTGGAATTACAGAGAGTTGTGAGCCACCATGTGGGTGCTGGAATCAAACCTGGGTCAGCCAGTACTTTTAACCACGGGCCATCTCTTTAGCCCCTGCACATCATTTTTTGACAGAACTCCATGACAATAAACTATCCTACAACTTTAAGCCCTTTGAAGGAGTTATTTTGTTGTTGTTGTTGTTTGTGTGTTTGTTTTTCTAGAAAGGGTTTCTCTGTGTAGTCCTGGAACTTGTTCTGTAGACCAGACTGGCCTTGAACTCAGAGATCCGTCTGCCCCTGCCTCCCAAGTGCTGGGATTAAAGGCGTGTGCCACCACCACCTAGCTAAAGGAGTAATTTTTTTTAATTTTATAATTTAATTTAATTTTACACATCAGCCACAGATTCCCTTGTTCTCCCCCCTCCCGCCCCCAAGGAGTAGGGTTTTTTTTTAAAGATTTAATTTATTATTTTTCATTATATGTGTGGAGGGTATATGCCCAGGAGTGTAGGTGCCCATGGAGGTCCGAAACTGTGTATTCCCCTGAAGCTGGAGTTACAGATGGTTGTGAGACACCCAACTGGGTGCTGGGAATCCAACTCAGGTCCTCTGGAAAAGCAACTGGTGCTCTCACTTGCTGAGCCATGTCTCCAGCCTGCGGAGGGGTCGTTTTTAACGCCAGCCTTTGGAGTCTGAAGGGCTTCTCCTTCAGCCTCTTGGGTGTCATGTGACCCAGAGTTTCTTACCTCCTGGACCCCCCCCCCCCGGCTCCTTCTAAGAGGTGTACCCTCACATCTCTGTTGTTGAGAGTGCCCTTCAGGTGGGGCCTTTCAGCAGTGCTGGAGTTCTCTGTTCTGACAGACAGCTTTTCTGCTGGTCAAGTCTCTGAGCCATGACTTCAGAAGCCAAGTCCTGTGAGGGAACAGGGCAGGCTAGATGATGCTCTGGGGGGATCACTTTTAAAAGGGCTTCAGGAAGAAGAGAGCCACAACCCCTCAGTCATAGCTGCCAAGTGGCCGACCTGCCAGTGAAACACTGCATGTGGTAGTCAGAGAGCAACTTAAGGAGCCGTTTCTCTCCTTCCGCCACTCGAGTACCAGGAGCTGAGCTTAGGTGGCCACGCCTGGCAGCAGGCACCTCTGTCTACTGAGCTATCTCTCCGGCTCTGTCGTGTTGTGGGTTTTTTTTTTTTTTAATCATTCTTGAGTATGAGATCATCACAATTCCAACGTCTCTTTAACGCTATAAACACAAAGCAATTCCAGAATGTGCCAAGTATGTTTTTTAAAGACTGTGGTTCCTACAGTTTCTCATTGCCTATGTTACCATCAAAGCACACAGACATGATGGCTGTGGGAAAGCCACAGAACTAGGGCATTTCTTTGATGACACATGGTGGGGTGGCACCAACTGTAGGCTCAGTGCTTGGTAGGCTGAGCCAGGAGGTTTACTCTGAGTTTGAGACCACCCTGGGCTACCCAGCAAGACCTTGCCATGGCAATGCTGTTTTATGCTTACTTTCTGTGTAGTGGGCAGGAATCTCTGCTCATCTTTTGCCTGGTTTTTAGTGGGTGGTTTGTTTTCTTACTGTAGCAGGTTTTTTTTTTAATACTTTTGCATATTTTGGATGTGAGTCCTTTGTCACATACGTCTTTGCAAACATTTTCTCCTCTAAGCAGTGATTTAACAGGGGTGTCAAACTGGAATTAACATCGAGGTCAGCAACTCCCAGGTTCTCCCCTTGGATAAGCTTGCTGCATGGAGTGGCCAATTTACCATAGTAGAGCCCTGGGATTGGGGGCAGGGACCAGGGCTGGTGAAGCTTACAAGCACCTCTTCAAAGGCATTGAATTTGAGAGGCCCTAAACCATCCAAGCATGAGGCTGAGTAGGCTAGGGATGACAGATGGTTCTAGATTCTAGGGAGTTTGGCAGGAGATGCAGATTGAAGAGGTGAGGTATCTAAGGGTGGCCTTTGGAGGTCTGGCCGTGATCAGCTGAGGAAGCCCTGTAAATTGAGAAGTGTGAGCCTAGGGCCAAGCTAGCCCTGGGTTTTTAGAGGTTACATAAATGACCGAGATGGGCCGGGCGGTGGTGGCGCACGCCTTTAGTCCCAGCACTTGGGAGGCAGAGGCAGGCGGATCTCTGTGAGTTCGAGGCCAGCCTGGTCTCCCAAGTGAGTTCCAGGAAAGGCGCAAAGCTACACAGAGAAACCCTGTCTCGAAAAACCAAAAAAAAAAAAAAAAATGACCAAGATGGGAAGGAACAGTCAGGAATGAGAACATGAGAGCAGAAACCATGTCAAAAAAGACCCTGGGGGCTTGAGGGAGGGGTTTCCATTGAGCCTGAGAAAAGACAGCTGCAGGACAACTCATCCTGTGGTCTCACTGAATCAGGGACCGGGGCGATATCAAAGACTTGGCCCTTGGCCAGGCTGAGGGGTGTGAAGGAGGGAGGTGTAGTGTGGGGCGGGCTGGAACTCAGCAGTACAAGCGACTGTAGACCAGCAGCATCCTAAGGGTGGGCTTTTGAGTCTGAGATGCTCCACCATGGACCACACCAAGTGTTGACTCTGACATTTAAAAGCCACTGAATTTAGGTGACCTCCAGTCACCGCTGATTCCCACACTTTATGCAAAGTGTGGGAAACTTCCGGTACTGCCATGATGAAGTGCTGAGCCTGGGCCTTCCTCATCAGACAGCTGTGGTTACGGTCCTCGGGTCTGCAAGGCCGAGAGCAAGGAGTTGGATGGGCGGTATCCTCCGTTGCCTCTCTCCCTGCCTCGTATCTGTGCCCTCACATGGTCGTCCTCTGTGTAGATCTGTGCCCTGATTTCCTTTTCTTATTTGTAAGGACAATGGTCACATAGGGTAGGGTTCATCCTGTGACCACTTTAGAGCTCCTGCCTCCAGATGCACTCACATTCAGAGGCACGGGGGTTAGTGCTTTAGCATTAGCATTTGGAGGGACATATTTCAGTCCATAGCAGGGCAAGGCCCCATGAGCCCCCATCATGGGGCACCATGTAGAAAGCATGATGTAGCACCCTCTAGTGGGTGTGTGAGGGACAGGTAGCTGTGCCTTGCCCAGACCCCAGAGACGATCTTGCCTTCCTCACCTCTCCTACCTACCACAGGCTCGCTGGTTGGCCAGAGACTCTCAGACCACCCTGACGTGAGGAAAATAGGGTTCACAGGTTCCACAGAGGTGGGAAAACACATCATGAAAAGGTAGGTGGGGTATGGGGAGAGAGGTCATTCAGGCTGTGGTGTCTGGGTATAGATGATGTATCCCATAAGCTGGGTCCTGCTTCTTGGGTTTTGGTGGGCATAGCCACCCCCAGCAGCCATGTTAATACAGATGCTGAGTTCTCCACAAGCCCTTGGGAGGCCTGTCAGGCTGCCCGGTGGAGGCCACACAACCCAGAAGGGTTCTAGTACCACGTTACCTCCTACCCAGCAATGCCGGAAGTCAGCAGATTGCATGACTATGAACAAGACGCCGACTTTAAAGCCTCAACACATACGAGAATGTATTTATTCATAACTTTTATATTGATTGCAAGCTGACCTGGCAATGTTTTTGATAAGTTTGATTAAATGGAATCTATTATAATTGGCTTCCTGTATCCATGGTTTCCACATGGCAAATTCAAACAGTTGCAGATTGGAAATACTTGAAAAAAATCAATTTTGCCTATGCTGAATGTATAAAACCTTTATCTTACAGTTGCCTAGCCAATGTGGGTATTCACAGCATGCTTCCATGGTGTTAGGCCTTGATATCATGTAGAGAGAGCTGTGGGTGAAGTAGATGAGTGTAGCTTCTGTGCATATACATTATTGTCCAGACAGAGCCTCAGCATGAGGGCATTGGTATCCACAAGGCTCCTCTGAGTCACCTGTGGGCCGTGCTGGGACAGGGGAGCCCATACCCTTGGGTGGCCCAGAACAAGAAGACCTCTTCTCCCAGGCCATGCTTGGTACTTACTTGAGGGTGGCATCACTCAGGTCTTGCCCATGGGCACATGTCTGTGGTTCCCAGCATCTTTCTGTTTGGTCACTAAAAAACCCTGAGCTATCCCTCTTTGGCTACAGCTACCCCAGCCGAGGGATGATTCTCTTTAGGATGTATTCGATCTGTATTTCTGGAGCACCGGCTATGTGCTAGGCACTGGGATGTCATAAAAACCCAACCAAAAAATGCATGCTACTTTGGGGAGGCCTGCCTTCTCACAGATGGAGTCATTCATAAATATACGGTGGAACAAGGCGTCTGGTGGACACAGGGAGGTGGGGGTTTTACATGGGAGGATCAGAAAATAGCCCTAAGAAGGGGACAGAGTAGAGCAGAGGAGGCCACCAATGAGTCTGAAGGGACAGGCCTGGCCTGAGTGTGACGGGAACAGGAATGGGCCCAGTGGTAGAAGGGGTGGGTTGTGGGGAGAAGGTGGGTCTGGTTTACTCTTTGGAGTCCAGCACACTCTGGACTTGCCTTGTCCACCCTCTGCAAGCCCCTGTGCTCCAGGCCACCTGACACTAGCCCTAGGCCTCTGTTCCCTGCAGCTGTGCCCTGAGTAATGTGAAGAAAGTCTCCCTGGAGCTGGGCGGGAAGTCGCCCCTTATCATCTTTGCGGACTGTGACCTCAACAAGGCTGTGCAGATGGTGAGGCTGGGCGTGGGACAGGGTGGGGATGGGAACAGGTGGGAGGAAGAGTGCGAGGCACTGGGCCAGAGGCAGAGGGACGGGTGTGGAGGATCTCTCGGCTCCCATGGTTAGCCTAACCCGGTATAGCCATCCATGATGTCACCACAAGTATAGGTCGCATAGCAAGAGGCGCCCTTGGGGCAAGGATGACATGTGCCCTCCACAGTGTGTTCCCAGCATGTCCTAGCTGTCATACCATTGAACCAGCTGCATGAATTAGGAAGATGAACAGGCTGCCTGTCTTGGCATGTGTGGAAAGCAAAGTATCCCTGGATTTCTCGGGCATGACCCCACTGCTCTGCCAATGACCCTGTGCACACATGCCTGGCCCTCCACCTACCCTCTGGGCAGCCACAGGCTAGGCCGGAGCACACCCATGTACACAGGGCCAGAAAAGTACCCATCTCTGGTGGCCTCTTGATTGGCATGAATGAGGACTCAGGACAGTGACTGCATGTGGCATGTGCCATGGAAGTGGTTCTTGTCATTGGTGCTGTCACTCCTATGCCTTGGTCCCCTCCCCACTCCCGTGGGAGCAAATCAGTCAGGCCCGTTAAACCAGGTCTCCAACTATCTTAGCAGCCTGGCTAAGCCTCATTTTGCCTTGGAGGACAACATGACACCCAACAGGGTCCTAGGAAGGAGTCCAGCTTTGCTTGATGGGAAGCTAAGAGAGGCCAGGACCTTCCTTATTCATGTCCCCCATGAGCCCGACAGCCCAGGATTTGGCTCAGTTCAAAGTGATGCTGCTGCTGAGCTCCGAACATAGCTGGAGGCCAGTGCCAGCTGTTGGGCTGTATCATGCAGACCAGGAGAGCTGGACTGGACTCTGCACCCCACCCCTGGCTTCCTGCTGTAGGCTTCTTGGCTCCTAGAGTGTTTTTAGCAGCTTTCTTGCACTCCCTCAGGGCCTTCCCTAGAACTAGAGCTGTCCCTCTCAGCCCCTGTCTCTTCCCTTGCTAACATGCGGTCTGGTACCTCTCCAGTCGGGTCCCAAGAAAACCAGGTACCAGTGAGCCTACCCATGGGCTGGGGTGTCCACAGAGGCTCAAGCTCACCCCATATATTGTTCTCTGTTGCTTGTCATGTGAACAGCATCCTTATGTGGCATTGGGAATGAGGTCTCTGTGTGGCTACCATGTGGCCTTGTGTCCTCTCCTCCCACCTCCCGCCTCTACAGGCTGAGGATTGCACAGGGCATATGTGGCCTGTGCTGATCAAGCCTGACCCATGGGAGGAAGGCAGGATGCAGGCACACCCCGTCTTCTCTGAGAAGGGTTAACAGTCCTGGTGGGCAGTGGGGCAGAAGCACTTGGAGATCTGTGACCTGGCATTTCTGCGCCTCTCTGAAGGGCATGAGCTCCGTTTTCTTCAACAAAGGGGAGAACTGCATTGCAGCGGGCCGGCTCTTTGTGGAGGACTCTATCCACAACCAGTTTGTGCAGAAAGTGGTAAGTTCCAGGCTGGAGTCTGAGCTGGAGGGGCAGGCTGCAAGAGAGGCGGTAGTGAGGGGTGCCTGGGCTCCTCTCACTGGGTCCTACCCACTGGAGGATTCTTGGGGGACTCTCTTGAGTCTTTAGCTCAAATTGACATAACTGAAGGGCCTGTGGGCTGAGGGTACCTCAGTGGCCTCACGCTTTCCCAGGCTTTGGCCCCATCCTCAGCACCAAAAAGGAGCATTCTCCAGAAGCAGAGCCTAGGATGAGGACCAAGTGTACAGGATTGTACACAAGGGCTGACGCCCTTAGGAGAGGCCATAGGAGGGACCAGGAGAGGACAGGACATGGCCTCCGGACCCCTAGCAGCATCCTGGAGCAGGAAGTACCCTATGCAGGTGCCCAGAACCAAGAGGCTAGGTCTAGTCCCAGCTCCAGTGTTGGGCAGTGGTTGCTGCAAGCTGGCCATGGAGTGAGGAGGGCAGCTTCTGCCAGCTCCCAAGACTGTCAGCTTCTGGGGACCTGACAGGTGCCAAGCAGCAGTTCACACTAGAGTTACTGGGTAACTTAACAAAACCTCCAAGGGCAGACTGAGGCTGACTTCAGGAGCAAGTGGGTCTTCTTGGCCCTGTAGGGCTGTCTTGTTTGTTTGTTTGTGGTGCTGGAGCCCAGGGCCTTGGCTAGTGAGATGATTGCTCTGCCACTGAGCCCAGCCCCGGCCAGGAATATCTTTAATTATTGACTTTGGGGTTTCTCAGTGGCTTGGCTTCATTGTGACCAGCCTCCTCATGTGAGGTTGACATCGGTAGACCGACACTTCCCTAACCAGAGAGGAAAAAACTCCAACTGTTGGAATAAAGTTATGGAGGGACACAGGTTGGCCCAGCCAGAGCCCCCACCCATCCTCAATCTAGACAGTGGTGTCAAGGCGATGGCATCTGAGGCTGGAGGGGTCCCTGGGGCAACTGTAAGCCCACCCTGGGTCCTGGAGATCAGGCAGGAACCCGACGGAAATGTGCAGGGATGCTGAGAGGTGGTGGTGGTGAGTCTATCTGTCTCTTTATGTACATTGTGGCTAGGACACCCTGAGAAAAGGATGGGGTGACATGGCCATTTAGGAGCATTTCCTGAGGGGAAGGTCTGTGTTACAGAATACCTGAGATAAGTGATTCATATGGAAGAAAGGTTCGTCCTAGCTCACAGTTTTGGGGTACATGATGCTTGGCCCCATTGCATCAGGCCTGTGGTGAGGCAGAGGATCATGGTAAGAGCGTGCACTACAGAGCGAAAACACTCACTTCATGGCTCTGGAAAGCAGAAGAGAGGAAGGAGCCGGGGTCCCACTATCTCCTTCAAGGGAACAACTCCAGCGACCTTACTCCCTCCTGCTGTGTCCCGTCTCCTAAAGGTCCCACCACATCCCAACAGCACCCCCAAGCCTGGCAACTAAGCCTTCAACACATGGGCCTTGGGAGGACACCGGGGCCAAACCGGAGTAGTCAGGAATGGGTCTGAGTATGAAGGTGACAAGGACAGGAAAGGACCTAGCAGCTTTGCTGTGTGACAGATGACACCCAACACCCAGTGGCTGAGCTTACCTGGCTCACAGTCCATCCAGACTAGGGTGAGCCCTGAACTGAGTGAGGATGAGACAGATTTGCCCAATCCTAAGACTCCAGGTCAGGAACCTGGGAGCCAGGCCATACAAGACAGGGACTGGGTCTGCTCTCCCAGAGGCCGACAGATCTGCCTTGTGGGCAGTTGATTCTGTCCAACTGTGTTTCCTTTCTTCATCCTACACCCTGACTCCCTTTTTAAGAAAAGATTATTTTATGTAGATACATGTTGCTCCTGCATGTGTACAGTACGTGCTTGGTGTCTGCAGAGGTCAGAAGATGGCATGATTCCCCTGGAGTTACAGATGATTGTGAGCCTCTGTGTGTGTCTGGGAACCAAGCCTGGTCCTCTGGAAGAGCAGCCAGTGCTTTTAACCCATGAGCCATCTCTCCAGTCCCTAACTCTATGTCCTCCTAGCATCCAAGCTCCAGAGTCACTAGATCACCTCCTCTGTCACTGCCAGGTGACATCCAGGCAGCATCTTAAAGCTACAAAGCTAGACTCACATTGAAGCTGGCTGGAGCAGAGGGAAGGCTTCCCAGGGAAGGCCACTCTCAAAGGATTTGTTGAAGCAGAGGAAAATGGAAGCAGAACTAGGCAGACTTGAGCCTCGAACTCTTCTTTCTGTTCAATGTTCCTCTGTCTGTCACTGAGACTACTGTAGTAGATAGGTTTGGAGTCAGGCTGAGAAAGCCCCATTAGCTGGGAAATGGCTTCCACACCTTCTTCAGGGCCCTGTGGTCAGTATAAAACTGCAAAGGTGGGAGATGTCCCTGTACCGACCCTCATAAGACACTGTGGTGACACTGAGCAGGACCTGACCGAGGACTTTCTGCAGGTGGAGGAGGTGGGGAAGATGAAAATCGGCAACCCCCTGGACAGAGACACCAACCACGGCCCGCAGAACCACGAGGCCCACCTGAGGAAGCTGGTGGAGTATTGCCAGCGTGGTGTGAAGGAAGGGGCCACGCTGGTCTGTGGTGGTAATCAAGTCCCAAGACCAGGTCAGTCAGAGTTCTCCATCTCACTTGGGTAAACTGAGGCAGCAAATACTAGGCCTCTGGTTTCCAGCCCAGCCCTAACTGGACATAGCTGAAAGCTTATGTGGTCAGGATCCAGGCCTCCAGCTCAAATTGGGACCTTGGATGTAATGGGCTGTTTGGTCACCCTCTAGACCCAGGTCTGGAACTGAAAAGATGAGGAGTCCAGAACATTCCTCAGTGCTGGCACAATCTGCTGTGCAGAGTGTTGGTGTTGACGTCACTCTACCATGGTGTCAGTCTCCTCTGACTTGAGGTCAAGGTTCTCCCTCCTTGCAAAGTTTTTCTTCTGAACAGTTGTTTTGTGGGGTGTGTGACTTCTGGGGAGACATGAACTAATGCCTACTCACCCCAGTGAGGGCACCAGTGACCACCCCAAAGAGATAGTCCTACCCATGTCTACTTAGGGAGCCAGTGAGTTTATTGGGGTCACTCAGGAACATGAATAGTTCAAAAGCAGTTGCACCAGAACCTGGGTGACAACTCCCCAAAGCTGCATCCTGAAACACCCCCAAACAACTTGGATGCAGCTCGGCTGCCATCTCGTCTCCCTTTTCACTGCTTAGTGAGCAGGTGGCAGGGGCCTGATGTATCTTGTGTCACTTTCGTGAGTGTTTTGAGCCTCCTGCCTCCCTCCAGGAGTGTTTTAGCTCAGATGGCCAGCTGCCCTTAGCTAGGAGTGAGCCTTTGCCTGGGGCGGGCAATCCTTGAGATGGTGCAGATCTTCATAGACACATGGCTCAGGTCACCTATCTAGAGCTTTTGACATAGCCAGCATTAGATACTTCCACCTGAATGGCCCCAGGCACTCGGCTTCAACATCATCTCACTGAACGTCTTAGTTACTTTTCTGTTGCTGTGAAGACACTGTGACCAAGGCAACTTACTGAAGAGTTTGTGGGGGCTTACAGATTCAGAGGGCGAGTCCATGACCATCATGCGGGAAGCATGGCAGCAGGCAGGCCCAGCTCTGGAGCAGTAGCTGAGAGCTCACATCTTGAGATAACATCTATGAGGCAGGGAGAGCTAACTGGGAATGGCATGAGCTTTTAAAAACATACAGCCTGCTCCCAAATACACGCCTCCTTCAACAAGGCCACACCTCCTAATCCTTCCCAAGCAGTTCCACCAGCTGGGGACCAAGCATTCAAATCCATGAGCCTATAGGGCCCATTCTCATTGAAACCAGCAGTGTCTGACCACAGACACACTTGCTTCTCTGGAATCTGCTCAGTTCTTCTAGCCACTCAAAATGGGAAAGCAGAAGCCACATGGATGGAGCCTTGGGCTGCCTACCCACAACACCACAGCTCCACACCCTGCCTGCCTTTTACACTCTGTAAGGAACCATACAGAAGAGACTCTCATTAACTGCTGGAATGGAAGAGGGGAAGAAAGGACACACCCCTCTTCCTGGCCTCTTGGTTTTAATTCCCTCCTGGTTCTGTTAAGTCTGGCACCTCATTTATACCTTGGCCCTCCTGCATCCCTGCCATCTTCTCATCCTGCCAAGTGTCCCCGTGAGCCGCTGACCTTTTGTTTATTCACCTGCTGGGAGCTCTTGGGTTCCAGTGCTCAGCAGTGCCCTCCTGCTTCAGGGGCAAGTTCCCTGACTGCCTCCCTGGCCTCATTTGCTAACACTGTGACTTGTCCTTAACCCCCACCCATCATCTGTTGTACTCTCTCTAGATGCTTCTAATCTTCTGCCATCTGTATTTGCTGCTCCTCAGCTTGGCAAACGGCTCCCCAGTGTCCCACCCAGAGAACAACTTACCATTTAGCTGAAATGGCATTCAAGCACAAACTTCCCTGTATCACCAACATGGGAGTTCCTTAAGGCTGGGGACAGTATGGCAAGCCATAGCCGGGGGGGGGGGGGGATGGCAAAGTTTGGGGTAAGCACTGTTCACAGAGCAGGGAGAGGGATCCAATGGGGCCAGTGCAGCCCCAGGAACATGGGGGCAGCACATCTGTTCTCTGAACGATTGGGTGGAGAATTTTCTAGATCCAAATCAAGAACAGGACAGATCAGGGCTGACACTTCTTGACCTGGAAGGCAGAGGATGAGGTACCTGGGTCTATAGTGCCCCTATTAGAACCAGAGCTGAACAGAGAGCTGTGTGAGCCAGGCCCTGGCCAGCGTAGGGAGGAGACAGTCAGGAACCTATACCTCCTACATGCCTCAGGCTGCTGTCTCCCCTACAGGCTTCTTCTTTCAGCCAACAGTCTTCACAAACGTGGAGGACCACATGTACATCGCTAAGGAGGAGTCCTTCGGGCCCATCATGATCATCTCTCGGTTTGCCGACGGGTATGTGATCCACCATGCCTCTCAGGGCTTTTTCTCTGTGTGTCTGGAGTCTTGACATCAGCTCTAAGAGATGGTCCAGGAGAAGGAAACTGAGTCAGTGAAAAACCTGTACACAATGCCTGGGCTGCCTGCAGAGGCCTCTTGAAGCACATGGGACTCCCTTTGCCCTCCTTCCCCTGGGCCAGAATGGCCTCCAGGTCCAGATGAGCAAAGGGCAGTTTCTTTGTATGTCCCTGTTTCCTTGTGTTTGCCCTCCATCTCTCTGGTATTACTTACAGCCTGCCAGGTCCTGTTCTCATGGTGTCCTGCTGAGTACCAACCTGACCCTAACCAAATGGCCTGGGACAACTGTGGCATTGGGTCTTACTCATGCTTCAGGTTGGTTGGATGGAGCTAGCCTGTCTCAGCTCTGTGCTACATCTGGCCTTGCCTGGTACAAAGGAAGTAGCTATGCTCATCTGGGCTTGGGCTATCTTTCTATGGCAGTCTCAGGTCACTGGCCTGGAGCCTGGGTCCCACGGAAGCCAGCTGGAGGCAGCAAGGATCCTCAGGAGCTAGCCTCAGAACACACCCTTTGGCCCAGGAGCCACCCAGGCCATCAGGTTAAAGAAAAGGAAGGGTCCACTCACAGTGGAGGGACTGTAGTTCTGTGGACACATTTGACCGGTCACACCTTCTCCGGACTCATTTTTCAGGCAAAATGACGCCTTCGTCTTCACCTCTTCCAACAGATTATCACCATGTGACTACAATCACCAGCTTATGCTGACTGCATTAGACTTCACTGTCTCTGCCAAGCAGACACAAACCCAGCTCTTAGGTCTGATGTCTGCTGAATGTCCAGTCCACCTCTGCCCAAAAGCTGCCTTTCTGGGCCCCCTTCCTGCATGAGGCGGCCCCATGCCCAACTCTGTTCTGTGAAATATACACGCCCCTGTTCCTCCGAGTCTCTGCTCTCCTCTCTGCTGCCCCCTTCTCCAGTCTTGCTCTGATCTCAGCACAGTTTTTTTCCTTTTAGGGTCTCATGACTGAGGAGCAAGGGGTTAGCAGATTCTGGGGAAGCAAATTCTGATTTTGCCTTGTCCCAAGTCCAAAAATTGGTGCTTGGAGCATCCCTCAGGGAGTCCTTGGATTTCCCCCGCAGGGATGTGGATGCCGTGCTGTCTCGGGCCAATGCCACAGAGTTTGGCCTGGCCTCTGGTGTCTTCACCCGGGATATCAACAAGGCCTTGTATGTCAGTGACAAACTCCAGGCAGGCACTGTGTTCGTCAACACATACAACAAGACTGATGTGGCCGCACCCTTCGGAGGATTCAAACAGTCGGGATTTGGCAAAGATCTGGGTAACCAAACCCTGCCAGTGGGTCTGCTTTCATGTATTCATTCAGCAAACTCCTGTCAGAGGTCACCAAGTGCCAGGTTCTGTCCCTAGTGGCACATTGAACAAGACAGCTGGTAGCTGCTCAGTTCTTGCTGGGAGGGGGACACTCTTGGGGCTGAGACAGCGGGCAGCAGTGGAAAGAATATATACAGGAGATTCCAGTCACAGGGTGGGCAGGAAGATACTTCTTGTCTGCTGATAGTGAGCAGGGCACCCATTCCACCTCCTCTACCACCACAATGTAGTAGGGGCCAGGACAGGTTCTAGAATGGCTGCCCCAGACTGGTTCTGCATTCCCTTGCCTGCACTGGAGCCTAAGCCTGTAGCTTACTACAGGGATGGCCTGGGTTGGGTATGTGATTTCCCCAGGGCCTCGGTCTCTCATCTGTGGAGAGAGCCAGACTACTCACAGGTGTGTTCATCTCAGGGATACCCCCGAGAGGAGCCATGCACAGCCTTAGCATGTCCCAACAGCATGTGCTTTCTTGCAGGAGAGGCCGCCCTGAATGAGTACCTGCGGGTCAAGACCGTGACTTTTGAGTACTGAAGCCAGGTCTCCATGGTGCTTCTCCTGTATCCTGTTGGCCTCCCCTCAGGGGCCCTGGCCCCTGTCTGGTAGCTCAGAACCCTCCTGTCCACAGCACCACTCCCTGAAGTCTCTGGAGCTATCAGCCTGCGCCCCTGCTGGCGACAGGATACCCTCAGAAGTGGCTCCAGTGGAGTGGGCAGCCATGTCCAGGATGAATAAAGATGTGAGCAGGGACAGCTTGCACTTTGTGTCACTGCTCTGTCTGGGTGTCCCAGATGGTCCCAGAAGGAACAGTTACCTTGAGTCTGGGGCATATAGCATCACTTGGCCTTCAGAGAATGAAACTCTTTAGTGGCTACCAGGAGGAAATGCGTATGTCAGCACATGCCTCCAAAGGCAAGAGCTGAGGTCGATGCAAGAGGCTGTGGAGAAGGGTAACTCCCCAGAAACAGAAAGTGGGACTTGCGGGGCAAGCCCTGGGACAGGAAGCAGCCCAGTCTCCTCTGTAAGGACCCCGGTCCTCTCCAGACACTCGGTGGACTTGAGCAGTCACGATGGCAGCCTGGGGCTTCGCCCTGCCTGACATCTAAGACCTGGGCAGCACCCCTGTCTTCTACCAACTGTATTCCTTGTCATCTTATACCACCCCACCCCAGCCAAGATGCAGCTCCTGCAAGTCTTCTGCTCCCTGTGTGCTCACCTGTAGGTGCCCAAGGCCCTCTTCCCTGTATCATCACCCTAGAGGTCCCCCACACCACAGACTTGCCATTGCCTTGGTTTACCCTTCATGTTCATTCTATTCTTGGCCCTGACAACCACTACCACCTCTCTCTGGCTCTGCCTTTCTGAGTCCAAAAGTTTTTAAAGCCTTCTCTGCCCTTCCTCAACTCCCCCGGCCAAGTAGGGAGTGACCTAGATCAGCCTATTGTTGTGTGGGAAAGATTTCAACCAGGCCTATGTGGTATCCTGGCCTTCCTCCACATCCCCACCCATCTTCTTCCTTAGCACAGTGCAAGCCTCATAGTGGCATTTTGGTCCGTGGGAAGCCGCATGCCCGATATTGGTCCCAGAAGATGGCAATGGGTTTAAGAATTCCTACCACCGATGATGTCATAAGGGGTGTGATGTAAACACATCACTCTTGTACCTGTGGTGGAGCTGTGGAAACCCCACTGCATGGCTGCTGGAGTGTGAAACTGCAGCGGTTCACAGTAGCACTCCCACTGGCCATGTGTTTACTAAGATAATCAGTGTCGTTATACTCGTTTTTAGAAAAGATTCATATTATTTATTTTTTGTCTGTGTGTTTGCGTACATGTACACACATGCATGCAGGTACCAGAAGAGCTCAGAAGAGGGTGTCAGATCCCTTGAAACTGGAGTGACAGGCAATTGTAGGCTGACAGACACAGGTGGTGGGAATCAGGTAGCCCGCAAAGCAGCAAGTTCTCACTCCTGAGCCATCTCTCCAGCACGTGCACTCACTCTGCGATGTGCACAGTGACAGCATGGCCTGACAGCACAGTTCTCGGAGCTTATCCCAGTCTCAAAGTGACATAGGACAGTAGATTGTGTGACCCCCACATGTGATCACGAGTGGCGGCAACGGTAACCACAATAGCTGGTTGTAGCCTCTCAGAGGTCTTCTTACAGGTCTGTGGAAGATGTGTGGCTTGTTCTGAGCCCCGTGTGTGTGTGTGTGTGTGTGTGTGTGTGTGTGTGTGTGTGTGTGTGTGTATAGTTGGGGGTGCTTGGATGGTTTCCTGCTTCCCCTGCAGGGTCCCCTCCCCCTGCTCTGGGCATGTCCAGCCTTGCTTCCTGATGCCCACGGAAGGGAAGGGTGTGCTTTTACAACACTGTTCATTTTTAAGTGGGGTAAGGACACACCGCTGTGCCCATTTTTAAGGGTGTAGCTTCACGGCACTAAATACCACCCCATCGTTTCCAACCACCACCTCCCTCCTGTCCCTGAGCCCTATTTTTCCTCACGTCAGGGTGGTCTGAGAGTCTCTGGCCAACCAGCGAGCCTGTGGTAGGAGAGGTGAAGAAGTCAAGGTCAGCTCTGGGGTCTGGGCAAGGCACAGCCACCTGTCCCTCACACGTCCACCAGAGGGTGCTACATCGTGCTTTCTACATGGTGCCCCATGATGGGGGCTCGTGGGGCCTTGCCCTGCTATGGACTGAAATATGTCCCTCCAAATGCTAACACTAAAGTACTAACCCCCGTGCCTCTGAATGTGAGGCACCTGGAGGTAGGGGCTTTTCATGCTCCGGAAAGGCAAGCTGAGTCTGTGAGCCCAGAGTTCACATTCAGCGGGGGGGGTGGGGGGGGGGTGGAAATAGAAACATCCCAGAGTCTGCAGCCTTTACCACATGCCCCACAGCCATCTAAAAGTCTTCTTGGGGTAGGGATAGCTCAGTGGGAAAGGAGTCATCAAGGTGAGAGAGGCTGTCGGTTCTATCCTCAGCATACCTGTGCACGTGTTGTGTGTACACATACATGGATTGTATGTGTTCCATGTAGCATTTAAAATATGTTACAGGGTTTAACATCCTGTAGTGGTTTGAAAGAAAATGTCCCCCAAAGGGAGTGGCACTAATGGGAGGTGGTGGCCTTGTTGGAGGAAATGTGTCACATTTCTTTCTTTGACCAACTCACTTGCTCAGGACAGACAGCCTTATTCACTGAAAGCCATGGTTTTAGGTTCAGGCCAGACTTTAAATCCCTGCTCTGAGCTGGGTGGTGGGCTTTGAGGTCTCCTATGCTCAAATTACACCCAGTGAGACAGATCACTTCCTGTTGCCTGCATGTCAAGATGTAGACCTCTCAGCTACCTCTCCAGCACCATGTCTGCCTGCACACTTCCATGTCCTACCATGATGATAATGGACTAAACCTCTGAAACTGTAAGCCACCCCAATTAAATGTTCTCCTTTATAAGAGCTGCCGTGGTCATGGTGTCTCCTCACAGCAGTTGAAACCCTAACTAAGACACCTCCTGTTCTGGCATTTCTTCTTTTCATATTCTGCTGCCTCCCAACATGAGATAATTCAGGCCCTTTGCAGTGTCCTGAGGGGAAAGATTGGTGTCCTGTGAGGAGACCCTATGTCCTGGCTCTCCCAGCTGCCCTGGGATACTCTCCCCTTGCCAGCTCCTTGTGTGCAGTCAGCTAAACCTATCTTTAGTGTCAGGTCAGTCTCCTCAAGGGCTTGGGTCAGTCCTGAGAGAAGAGGGTGTTTAGCTGCCCGAGTGCTGTCCCTGAAGACTGCAGCAAGTCAGAGCTCCAGACAGCAGCAATAATTCTGTGCGAGCTGAGCTGTCCCCACTGTGGCCCTACAAGCTGACCAGCCCGCTCCTGACTTGCACCTTCCTCCTCCAGACGGACACAGCAGCAGTGCTGAGCCACTGCAGAGTCCACTGAGAAGTGCTGTAAGTCTTTCGTTGTCCCTGAAGGGTAGGCAGTTCGGGGCCAGTCCAGGACCCACAGGGAGAGGCTTCCTAATGAGTCAAGAGCGTACCTAACCTTCCAAATCTGGCACTGCCAGATACTTGCTGGTGGACAAGCCTCGGTTTCCTGCCTGTAAACAGCAACTGCAATGCCCGTCCTGCCCACTCCAGCCTTTCATGGTGACGTGGGCCACCACTGTGTCATTAGGTGCCTTGGACCAAGTGCTATGACCATTGCAGTATGGAAATTTTGCTCATGCAAATTACTAGTGAGTTCCCAGTGACAGCTTTGACTTTCTGGTAGCACTCGGCCACATGCACAGCTGTCAGGAAGGGCTGGGGTGGGGGTAGGGTGTGGTAAGCTGCTTCAGACTTGGCCTAACCCTATGCTAGTCAGCGCCTCTTGTGGGGCTGGTCTCAACTGTCTGCAGAGATCCCCGGGAGGCCAATTGACCTGACAGGACAACAGTGAAGGTAGACTTCTCCATGTGTATAACGAAGGCCAGGGATGGCATTGTGCCCTAGATGGGCAGGCTTGCAGGGTGGAGGGCATCCTAAGCTAGCTCTTGGCTATCAGGAGGGGAGTGGTGAGGGGCCACCCCAAGTGGACTTAAAGCATCTTCTAAATAATCGGAAAGCAAATTTTGTTTGGGGGAATTTTCTTCCCATTTCACATGTGAAATTAATATTTTAAG
>CABHPP010109274.1:0-41371 GCA_902168425.1 Peromyscus attwateri
GGGGGGGGGGTGGAGGGGAGTGTAGAGACAATGCATTTATGAGTACACCTGTGTATATATAGGCCACAAGACAATCTGGGGTGTCATTCTCAGGATCCACCCACCTTGGTTATTGAAATGGGGTTGCTCATTCGCCTGGAACTTTCCAAAGAATAGAGGATGTTTGGTCCGTGAGACTCAGGAATCTGCCTGTATCTACCTCCCCAGTGCTAAGGTTTACAAACACTTTTTTATGTAGGTTCTGGAGATGGATCTCAAGTCCTCATGGTTGCATAGCAAGAAGTGTAGGAACTGAGTTATATTCCCACCCCTAAAATTTCTTCCTAGGAATATTGAGTGTACCAAGAGGTTCTAAGTTAAGCTATCTAGAGTAGATGACAAGGAGCTCCCGTCTGTTCCTCTCATAGCATAAAATTGTTAGTTAATTACTGCCTGCATCTTTGGTTTCAGAATATGAAAAACGCAAGAGAGCTGCCTTGCAGAGTGCCACCACCATTCACCCTTTGTCACTGTCCTCAGGCAGCTGGTAGGGCCTTCCTCTAACCTATGCTAAGTATTTGAAGCACCAGTTTGGAGAAGTATTCATTTCTGCCAAGAGCACCTAGATTCTTTTCACCAACTCTAGCTTGAGTTGAAAGATGAAGTGAGATAGGTGATGACCAGGTTAGAGTTTTCCAGAACAAAGAAATAGGGCAAAGATCAACTTCCAATGTGTTCAAAAGAATGTGAAGGATAAGGGAACTAATCTTTATCTTGAATGTACTGGCCATTTCCCAGATTTCGTGTTTGGCGAAACTTGCAGAAGTATAGACTAAAGTAGGAGAATTTTCTAACAAGTATATTATGCTCTGATGTAATAAAAACTGTACTATATGACTAAATATTTAGATATATTGAAAGAGTATTAGTAAAATAAGCCTGAGTCCCTTATCTGAAGAAATTGCTAAACCCAGCTCTAAATTTCTCTTTAATTTCAGCGTTTGCCTTTCTAGTTCTGTGCTTATAAACAGCTAAATAAAATCTCACTTGGACAGTACATACTAGCAAAAGTATTTATTCCCCAACCTATGCTCAGATCCTAATTATTATGCTCTCTTAATTGTCCAATATGCAACTAAAGACAACCACTGAAGTCACTTTAGTCACTCCTCTGCTTTACCGGTTCTTTGCAGGAATCATTTTGTTTCTAGGTCAAATTGTCTTCAACACACACAGTGAACTCTGGTTGAGCCAAATCACATTTTGTTCAAAAGCTCTGTCATCGAGGATCTGTTCTGGCATTTCGTTTGTTTGTATAGAAAATGTTAGGACTTTCTTTGCCAAGCCTAAGCTGTGATTTCAGAATCCTCTCATAACCTCGAGTCTTAACTATATCCCAAATACAAAGCTGACATTGACCCACAGACATTGCCAGAGGCCGACATGGAGAGAAATGTACTGTCATAAGATTACTGGACCCACACATATAAATTGCATATTTCTGAATTTCAAAAAATATAATCAGTATCTAAAATTCAGCCAATAATGCCAGCAACAGATTTAATTAAAAACAAACCACTGAAGAAATGGTTTTTTTTTCCCCAAAAAACAAATATTAGAATTTCGCTGAGTGGCACACTCTCAATGATCAGAGGAATGCTCCATAAACTCAGGCAATACGATCATCAGTCATCATGACCAAGAGATTCTCTGAGACATTAATCAGGACACCTTGTAAAATAGAGAAATTGCAGAAACATAAAGGTATACTTGAGTTTAGCTTCACATTTCCCATGACATATAAGTGAAAATTATTTGAAAGTCATTTAATAAACAGCAGGAGTCTTGAGCTAGTGTGCCACCATTGATGGGGAATTTACTTCCTAAACTATCTTCTCAGCTATGCCCATGTTGTCTCTCATTCTTCTTTTCATTTATTTAAAAATTTTTTTACCAGTATTTTACTTATTTTTCCATAAGAAACCCATTGTCTTTTAGTACTGTCCCCATCAGCCACCTGCTTTTTATTGGTTCACTAATATTCAATCAGAAGTTATCAGTCAAGTTAGTTACTAAACAACACCTGAATTACAGAATCATTGTCTGTATTCTTAGGACCTGATTGATTTATAAGTTGAACACACACAGTTATGTAACATACCTGCCCAGAGTGCCTCTGAATCACACAGTACAAGAACTGATTCCTAATTCTTATTTCCATGTAGAAAGGCAATTGGATGTAGCATTGCTAATCCTAAAATATAATACTACAATAACATCAATAAATGATGTCATTGTGAACAGCATTCATTCTAATTGATTTTTAAGTGCAAAATCCAAATTCATGTTTAAATGAGGTGAATTGTAGAAACCCACTCTCTTACCAAATCATCATATAATTACTGGCGGTAACTCACTCTTGAGATAACACATGGAGGCTATGGAGACAATTGACATTATTCTCAGTCATCTACATACCTCTTGCACTAACTTACACCCTGTGGGCAGGCTGTATAACAACCTCTAACAATGGCTGGGTTTAATAGAACATTATTATATCCCTCCTACAAGCTCATATCAAGGTTACAAGACACTGACTGAACTACGCGAAGTTTATGACAATTCCCAAATGATGGCATATCTGGAAGAAAGGGCTGACAATGACTTAAACTATTAAGTCTTGAAAGAAATCCCTGTATCCCCGCAGTGTCAGTTCCTGGAGCTACGACAGATGACCTGGGCATTGTTGGACAAAGTGGGTGGGCTAAGTCACTCCTGAAATACACATTCCATTTCACAGGGACAATTTTCACTTGAAATCTTATTGGTAGTTCACCAAAATATACATCATGGATCTGACAATATTTTTTAAAGTATTCCACTTAGAATTAGTGAAAATTCTTTGATTCTATGTGATAATGAAAGTGTATGTGTGGATTTTATATATTGTTGATAAAAGGTGACTACACCAAGTTTTTATTTTATATGGAATTTAAAAATCATGTCATTTTAACATCCCAAATAGAATTTCTTCTCACTTTGTTCATGAACATCTCTCCAGAGAAAGAAAATTAAAATATAGATGTAATATTAACAAACAGATGACAATGAATTCATCTTGCATCTTTCATTTTGCCAATGGAAAGACTGAGCTCCAAACACACAGGGCAATTTACACAATATCACCATTTATAGTCAGTGACAAGATGTTGTTATAACAAAAGAGCCTATGAATTTAAAAGCCTCTGGAGTATTATTTAAGTTTGAACAGCTTAACTTTTTACAAATGGGAAGAGCCATGACTTCCCGAAATGTACAGAAAACTCTGTGCTCAAGTAGGAAGTTTAAAGTATCCTCCAGAAACATTGAAACCAGCAAATTTGAGTACGTATCCTTGTGTAACCTCACTGTGAAGAAAGACACCCATCCCCTCAGGTCTAAGGTTGTTACATATCCCACTGAAGCTATTAGTGGTTCTAGAATCCATTTCTATGCCTCAGACTCTCCACATGATTTTTGGCTGTGGGTCTCTGCATCCACTCCCATCTGCTGTTGGAGGAAGCCTCTCTGATGACAGACAATTGGACATGGCACCCATCTATGAGTACAGCAGAATATCAATAGAAATCATTTCATTGATTTTTTGGGGGGTGGGCAATCATGTTTGGTTCTACTCTAGGCCTTTAATATACCCAGTCTCCAGTTCCTGGACCTCCAGGTGGTATTGGTCATGGACTCCTGTAACATGAATTGCTGAACAGTCTTATTAATAGAAAAAAAAAAAAACTCAGTGCCAGCTGTTGGGGTAAATTCTGAAAGATCAGAGAGACAGAACAAGCCGCAGCCAAGCTCGCCTCATCAATTCCTCAGCTGATCCTATTTCCTCAAATTGGAAGCTTTTGAATCCTCTTCCGGAAGGGATCTCAGCTGTACTGTTTAAAAGCATAAAAGCCTCTAGTTCCTGGTCCTCACGCCTTGTATACCTTTCTGTTTCTTGCCATCACTTCCTGGGATTAAAGGTATGTGTCTTTCCCAAGCAAAGACATGAGATTGCAAGTGCTGGGATTAAAGGTGCATGCCACCATGCCTGGCTCTGTTTCCAGTGTGGCCTTGAACTCACAGAGATCCAGATGGATCGCTGCCTTCCAAATGCTAGGATTAAAGACATGTGCTACCACTGTCTGGCCTCTATGTCTCTTCTAGTGGCTGTTCTGTTCTCTGACCCCAGATAAGTTTTATCAGTGTACACAATATATTGGGGGACACAATATATCACCACAGACTCCCTCTCATGGTGTGGGCCTCAAGTTAATCCAGACATTGGTTGGACACTCCCACATGTTCTGTGTCACCATTGCCCCAGCACATCTTGTAGGCAGGACAGATTGTAGGTCAAAGTTTTATGGCTGGGTTGTTATGCAGGTTTCTGTGGCCTGCAGAATACCTTCCTACAACAAAGAGACTAGAATGTAGGGTTGAAGGCTCCCTGCAGGAACCCCCTTAACCTCTCTATGTTCAATGAGCTGTGTGGATATCATTTGCAGCAATGAGGCCCTACTGTCAGTTTGTAGAGAGCAACCCTCTGTCCTAGCATCAGTCCAGGTAGTTTGAGGATCTCCATGGGACTCCCTCAGCCAATAAGTCAACAGAATGCAACCCAGGTCCACCACTGGAAAGCCTTACTTGGCTGCAAAAGATGGCCAGTTCAATCTCATTTCCCCCCATTACTAGGAGTCCTCACTAGGATCACCCTTGGAGATTCCACTGCACTGTTTCCACACTGTTCCAAAAATGCCTTCCCAATGAAGGTGGTTTCTTCCCACATTTTCTTCCTCCATCCATTCTTCCTGCTCCTGTCTCTATCTTGCCCCCCGCCCCCCTGTCTACCTGCAAAGGCTATTCTATTACCCATCCCCAGGGATATCCATGCTTCCACTCTAGAGACCTCCTTATCTAACCTCACTGTGTCTGTGAACTGTAGCTTAACTATCATTTACTTATCAGCTAGTATCCACTTATAAGTTACTATATATCATATTTGTCGCTCTGAATCTTAGTTACCTCACTCTGGATGATTTTTTTTTTCTAGTTGCATCCATTTGCCTGGGAATTAAAAGATGTCTTAGCCGGGCGGTGGTGGCGCACGCCTTTAATCCCAGCACTCGGGAGGCAGAGGCAGGCGGATCTCTGTGAGTTCGAGGCCAGCCTGGTCTCCCAAGTGAGTTCCAGGAAAGGCGCAAAGCTACACAGAGAAACCCTGTCTCGAAAAACCAAAAAAAAAAAAAAAAAAAAAAAAAAAATGTCTTTTTTTTTTATCAGCTGAGTAATACTCCATTGTGTAAATGTACCATATTTTCTTTATCCATTCTTCTGTTGAGTGACACCTAGATTGTTTCCAGTTTCTGGCTGTTATGAATAAAGCTTCAATGAACATAGTTGAGCAATGAACATAGTTGATGGAACATCCTTTGGATCTACACCCAAAAGTGATATAGTTAGGTCTTGAGGTAGATGGATCCCCAAATTTCTGAGGAACTGCCACATTGATTTCTACAGTGACTGTTTAAGTTTGCACTCCAACCAGCAATGGTGGCATATTCCCCTTGCTCTACAACCTCACCAGCAAGAGATATCACTGTGTTGTAGAATATTATTTTAAGGTGTGTTATTTTTGTTTATGTTGCATTTCTTAACTCTGTGAACCTGTGTTACTGTACCTGTCAAAACCAATTGATGGTCTAATAAAGAGCTGAATGGCCAAAAGGGAGGCAGTAGGAAGGATAGGTAGGGCTGGCAGGCAGAAAGAATTAATAGAAAGAGAAATCTGGGAGGAAAAGAAGAAGTAGCCGGAGAAAGACATTAAAGACCAGCCACCCAGCCACAGAGCCAGCCATGGACTAAGAGTGAAAGTAAGATTACAGAGGTAAGAAAAGGAAAAAGCCCAGAGCCCAAAGGTGGATAGGATAATTAAGGTTAAGAAAAGCTGGCAATAAACAAGCCAAGCTAAGACTGGGTATTTATAATTAAGAATAAGCCTCCATGTGTGATTTATTTGGGAGCTAATTGGTGATCTCCCAAAAGAGCAAAAACAACCAACAACATCACTGTATTGTTGATCTTAGTCATTCTGACATCTACAAGTTGGAATCTCAGAAGAGTTTTGATTTGCATTTCCCAGATGTTGAATATTTATTTGTTTCTTAGCCATTTGAGATTCATCTACTGAGAATTCTGTTTAGATTTGTATCCAATGTTTTAATTGAATTATTTGTTTTTTATATCAAGTTTCTTGAGTTTTTTATATGTTTTAAAAATTAGTTCTCATCAGATGTGAAGTTGGCAAAAATCTTTTCCCATTCTGTGGATTGCTACTCTGTTTGGTTGACTGTGGCCTCTGACTTACAGAAGTTTTTCAGTTTCATGAGGTTCCATTTATTTATTGTTGATCTTAGTACCTGTGCTATCAGTGTTCTGTTCAGATAGACTTCTCCTGGGTTATGAATTCAAGATTATTCCCAACTTTCTCTTCTATAAGGTTCAATGTGTCTGATTTTATGTTGAGGTCTTTGATCCACTTGAACTTGAGTTTTGTGGTGGGTGATAAATATGGATTTATTTGCATTCTTCAACATGCAGACATCCAGTTTGGCCAGCACTATTTGTTGAAGATGCTGTCATTTTTCTAGTGTGTATTTCTGGCTTCTTTATAAAAAATAGATGTCCATAGAAATGTGGATTTATACCTTCAATTTGATTTCATTGATCAACATATCTGTTCTGAGGATTTTTTTTAATTTTTTTTTTCCCTGTAAAACCCATTTGGTTTTTATTACTGTAGCTCTGTAGTACAACTTGAAATCAGGGAGGGTGATACCTCCAGCAGTTCTTTTATTGCCCAGGAATCTTTTATCTATATGAAGTTGAGTATTTTCTTTTCAAGGTATGAAAAGGATTGTGTTGGAATTTTGATGGGGATTGAGTTGAATCTGTAGACTCCTTTTGGTAGGACGGCCATTTGTACTGTTTATCCTAATGATCCTGGAACATGAGCATGGAAGATCTTTCCATCTGCTGATATCTTCTTCAAAGACTTGAAATTTTATCATAGAGTTCTTCACTTCCTTGGTTAGAGTTATTAGAAGATATTTCATATCATTTGAGGATATTATGAAGGGTGCTATTCCCCTGACTTCTTTCTCAGTCCTTTTGTCATTTATATATAGGAAGGCTACTAATTATTTTGGGGGTTAATCTTGTATCCAGACACTTTGCTGGAAGTGTTTTTCAGCTGTAGATATTCTATGTTGGAATTTTTAGGGTCACTGATATATACTAATATACCAATGCAATTAACTATACTGTGACCTCTCTTCCTTTCTGATCTGTATGTCCTCAATCTCCCTCAGTTGTCATATTGCCCTAGCTAAAACATCAAGTGCTATATTGAATAGACATGGAGATAGTAGACAACCTTGTCTTGTTCCCGATTTTAGTGGAAGTGCTTTGAGTTTTTCTCCATTTAATTTGATGTTGACTACAGGCTTGCAGTAAATTGTCATTATTATGTAACTAATCTAAGACTTTTATCATGAAGTGGCATTAGATTTTGCCAAAGGCTTTTTCAGCTTCTAATGAGATGATCATGTGTTTTCTTTTCTTTTAGTTTATTTATATTGTAGATTACATTTACTGATTTTTGTATGTTGAACCATCCATGCATCTCTGGAATGAAGCCTACTTGATCATGGTGGATGATCTTTTTAGTGTGTTGTTGGATTTGGTTTGCAAGTATATTATTGAGTATTTGGGCATCTATGTTCATAAAGGAAATTGGTCTGTAATTCTCTTTGTTGATTTTTGTGGTTTGGGTATCAGGGTAACTGGCCTCATGAAATGAATTAGACAATGCTCTTTCTGTTTCTACTTTGTGGAATTAATTGAAGAATATTGATGTAAACTTTTCTTTGAAAGTCTGGTAGAATTCTGTGCTAAAACTATCTGGCCCTGGGCTTCTTTTGGTTAGCAGACTTTTAATGACTGTTTCTATTTCCTCAGGGATTATAGGTCTACTTAAATTGTTTATCTGAACTTGATTTAACTTTGGTGAGTGGTACCTATCAAGAAAATTATCCATTTCTTTTAGGTTTTCTTATTTTTGGAGTACAGGCTTTTAAAGTACATCCTTATGCTTCTCTGGATTTCCTCAGTCTTTTTTATTTATTTTTTTGTATCTGTTGAGATTTGCTTTGTGTTTGAGTAATTGGTCAATATTTGAGAAAGTTCCATGAAGTGCTGAGAAGAATTTATAACTTTTGTGTTTGTGTGAAATAATCTGTAGATATTTGTTAGGACAATTTGGTTTATAAAGCCTGTTAATTCCAGTATTTCTTTATTTGGTTTTTGCCTGGATCACTGGTCTGTTGGTGCAAGTGGAGTATTGAAGTCTCCCATTTTAGTGTGTGAAGCTCAATATGTGATTTCAACTGTGGGCATGTTTCTCATTTCAACTGTGGGCATGTTTCTCTTACAAAGGTGGTTGCCCCATGTTGGGGCACAGATGTTAAGCATTAAAATGTCATCTTGGTGGGATTTTACCTTTGATGATTAAGTATGGTCCTTCCTCATCTCTGTTAATTAACTTTGGATTGAAGTCTATTTTGTTAGATATTAAAAAGGGCTAGGCCAGCTTGCTTCTTATGTCCATTTTATTGGAATATTTTTTCCCAATCTTTTCCCTGAAGTAATGTGTATCCTTGATGATGAAGTGTGTTTCTTGTATGGAGCAGAATTATGGATCCTATTTTTGCATCCGTTCTATCAGCTTTGTCTTTTTATTGGGGGAATTTAAATCACTGATATTGAGAGACATCAATGACCAAAGATTGTTAATTTCTGTTGTTTTATTTTTGCTGTTGGTGTTGTTGTTGATGGTGGGGTGTGTGTGTGTCCTTCCCTTCTTCTTCTTTTTTTTTTTTTTTTTTTTTTTTTGCTGATGTGAGATTATTTATTTCCTGTGTTTTCATATGTGTGTTTAACTTCCTTGGGTTTAAGTTTTCCTTCTAGCACCTTCCGTATGCTTGATTTGTAAACAGATATTGTTTAAATTTGATTTATCATGGAATATTTTATTTTCTCCATCTACAGTGATTGAAAGTTTTGCTGAGTATAGTAATTTGGGCTGGTCTTTTAGGATCTACAACAGATCTTTCCAAGACATTCTGGCTTTTAAAATCTGTTGAGAAGTCAGTTGTTACTCTAATAGGTTTTATATGTTACTTGTTATTTTTCCCTTGAAGCTTTTAATAATCTTTCTTTGTTCTGTATGTTTAGTATCTTGATTATTATGTGGCAAGGGGACTTTCTTTTCTGGTTCAATCTATTTGATGTTTTATGCTTCTTCAACTTTTATAGGCATCACCTTCTTTAGGTTAGGAAAATTTTCCTCTATGATTTTGTAGAAAATATTTCTGGACTTTGAGCCTGGATTATTTTTCTTCCTCTATTCCAGTGGTTCTCAGTCCATGGGTCATGATCACTTTGTGTGTTGAATAAGCCTTTCACAGGGGTTGCTTGTGATCATCAGAAATGACAGATATTTACATTACAATTCATAAAAGTAGCAAAATTACAGTTATGAAGTAACAATGAAAATAATTTTATGGTTAAGTCTCAGCCTTAGGAAGGTTGCAAAACACTGCTCTATTCCTACTATTCTTAGGTTGGTCTTTTCACAGTGTCCCAGATTTCCTGGATGTTGTATATCAGGAATTTTTTAGATTTAACATTTTCTTTGACCAATGTATCCATTTCTTCTATTGTATCTTCAATGTCTGAGATTCTCTCTTCCATTTCTTGTATTCTGTTGGTCAAGCTTGCCTCTACAGTTTCAGTTTGCATTCCTAAGTTTTTAATTTCCAGAATTTACTCAGTTTGTGGTTTATTTATTGTTTCTATTTTCATTTTCAAATCTTGGAACAGTTTTGTTCTTTTCCTTTAACTATTTGTTTTTTCTTGGTTTTTTAAAGGATTTTTTTCATTTCCTGTTTAATGGCCTTTATCATCTTCATATACTTGGTTTTAAGGTCTTTACCTTGTACTCCAGCTATTCGGGAATGTTCAGAGCCTGATGTGGTAGGGTTGCTGGGCTCTGGTGGAGACATATTGTCCTGGATGTTATTGACTGGGTTTTTACACTGACATCTAGGCATCTGTCTTTGGGATGATTATAGGTCTAGGTGCTGATTTCTGGATTTGTCTTTGTTGGATGGATGTTTTGTTCCTTGGTTTCTTTCCTTTCTGGAATATTAGATAATGTGTGGGCTGTGTGTTGCCTGTTTTACTAGCCTGCTCTTCTGGTGTGTTCACAGGGAGTACTTGCTGTCATTGGAGGCTGGGGGATGGTGGTCTGTGTGATTCATAGGAGGCATGTAGAGGGAGGAAGTGAGGCTGCAACTGGTGTTCTGATGGGAGTGCAAAGGACAACCCTGAGGACTGAGTTTAAGAAAACCCTTTTTAAATGATTTCAGAGAGAGAGACAGAGAAAGAGAGAAACTTCCATTTAGAATATACTAGCCAATGTTCCCATTACCTTAGACATTTAAAATGATCAAAATAAGAAATGCATGTATATTTGACGTTCAGTATAATTGATAATTAATATATTTATTATCTGCCTAACTCCCTTATAGACAGAGTTATATAAGTATTTGTGTGTATGTCTGTATACTGTTCATATAAATGTAATTAACTTCCCCATCTGCTCATCATTACTTTATGTTTGAAGCCTTCAACATCCTCTTTTCTAGTTATTCATAAAATATAAAATAAGTTCTTGTGAACCATCATGATTTAACTATTATATATTGTGTATATGTATTAAAATCTCATTTAAACCACATATATTTATACAATTAATATTATAAGAATAAAACCACAAGAGCAAAACCAGAAACTAGTGAAAATTCTGCTTTCAGATCAGCTACTTCAAAGGGTAAAATGTTTTACTGGAAAAATATAGAGTATGACATCATTCTCTGTAACAGAGAAAATGCCTATAACCACTGTCTTCAATGAGCACTCACTGCGTGCCACATCCTGTGCATACTAACAGCCTTCAAAGAATTACCTCATCTCATGCAGTCTCATAAGAATCATCCAATAGATATGCTACTTCAGATAGTCTGTAAAATTCCATTGAGTGTGCATCATTCTTTACCCAGCATTCAGTACCACTTTTTAAACCCATCAACTAACACTTTAGCAATATTGTCATCTACACAGGAACCTGGTGCCTTCCCCTGTGAGGAGGACTGAAATGAGTAATTACTAGTAATCATAACTGTGGTTAGTAGTGACTGAGCACTTTGTGTGTGCTTGGCATTATGGTCAATACTTTAAGGAATCACCTCCTGTGGTACCCTAAACTTGACGATGTTGTCATCTCATTGTTAGTAGAAGGGGATACTGGGACTTTTGATGGCCAAGACAAGTATAGCTAAGAGATGGCTGTGTCAGAAGTGGAAGGAAAGCAGACTGGTGGTAGAGGCTGCTTCGGTAACTAAGAGATGAGGGGTACCAGCCTTTGCTACTAAACATAAGCACTTCTTCGGACGTGGTCAGAGCACAAGGAAGTCATCCTGGGGCCCCAGTGGTATCCTGTCAAGTGTATGGTATGCTTGTTTCTCTGTCTGATTCTTAGGGCTATTTAGAGATATATCAAGAATATAGAAGCCTCATTTCTCACAAAACATCTTAGCAAAAAAAAATTACGAAAAGAACATAAACTGTTAGTTACCTATAAGATTCTGTTTAGTTAGCTTATTGGTGAGTATTTCTATGTAGACTTTACAAATGCATTATACTAAACATTGATGTGAATCCCAAAGAAAAGTTAAGATTTCCCTCTATGGTAAATATCCACGACACTTAACAATAGATGCTTCCTAAGAAGCAGCCAGTAACCCCATGGTTGTTCCCATCTGTTCTTGCTTGGTAGACTTTTCTCACCTTTAATATAAAGCACCTAACTGGGAGAACTTAAGTTGAATGTTTGAAGGAAGAATTGATGATGACTTTCTGCACAGGAAAATAATAGATAGGCTTAGAGAAAGGAAAAGGAAATAAATCTCAGTGTTGGAGGTAATGTGGAGAGAATAATAAGCAAGCACAGGGAGACAATTGCTAGAAAACAGGCCTATCTATTAAAGATTGTGAGAGGAGAAAAAAAAAAAAAACTCTCTAAAACGTGTCCAAGAAAAGCTTTGTGAGAAATAAGGCAAAGCCAGGGCTCTGAGACATTAGCCTTGGAGAGGAGAGAAAACAAGCCTCTTCCATCACAGGATGGCATGCCTGGGCAGCTCTTGGGTAGCACAATAAAAGGAAGAACACAGTATGTGTTGAGTATTATCCATAATCTAGAAGAAAACAGAGAAATTATTTTATCTCTTTTTTCCTCTTTGAATTTCTCACTTCCCCTCCCTCACCATTGCAGTCTCCATCTTTCTGCTCTTCCCTCTGTGGTTCTGTGGGGTATGCCCTGCAAGTGATGGGGAGATGTGGTCCATTGCTTATCAGACTCTGGTGGATTGATCCTCCTTGCTCTCTACTCCAGAGTTCTGTGCAGGTGTTTGGGAGGCAGTGAAAAAGGTCTTTACTATATGCCTTTGACATTTCAGATAGAACTACAATGTCACCAGGCTGGCAGAGATTCAGGACAGGTAAATATCTACCTGATAAATAGTGAGCACTTTAAAACCTATTGTGTTTTTGTTTTTGTTGCTTGAGAACTTAGATGTAAAAAATCCAAACAGTTATTCAGCTGATTCTAAAATAGGATTCATTTTTCTGAATCACCTTGCTTTGTAAATGAGAAATTCAAGAAAATAAATGGAATAAAATATAGATGACAAACAATAGAAATGAAGTATACAAAGTTAGAGAGTACTCTGTGCTTGTGCCTATGAATTTATAATATATATACATATACTTATTTTATGATAAAAAGAAAAGTACATCAAATCTTATTTAAAATGTAGAAATTTAAATAGAAAACAGTTACTAAAATATGAATGACCTTCTGAAGGTCTGATTAAAGCACCCAGGAATAAGCTGACCTAATGATGGAAGCTCTCAAAGACAGGTAGTTCAGCTGTCTTTTGTAAAATATTTTTAAAAATTATCTTTAAGATTTCCATACATGAGAACATTGTGTTTATTTTATTTCTATCTTTCTCTCACTTTCCCTCAACTCTTCCCTCATTCCCTATTTTCTCTTAGATTCATGACCTCTTCTTCTATAGTTACTATTGCTTCATATGTATGTGTGTATATGTGCATTAATGTATATATATATATATATATATATATATATATATAAAATCTGTTGAGTCCACTTAGTGTTTCTCAATTGTATATCTGTTTATGGCTAACTATTTGGGACTTTATAACTTGTCAAGGTCTTGTCCCATAGAGAAAAAGAATTCTCCCTCCTTCAGCTGTCTTGTTGACTGTCCTATTTTCACATTTACAGTGTACGGAATGAATGAAGAAATTGATGCCTGAATATGTGTATTGAAGGAAAAATCATTATAACTGCATTCAGGAACATCACACAGGTAGATCACTACTAGTGTCAGGGCAGATGTTTGGTAGAATCACAGGATAAGAAGTGAGAGGAAGCACAATATGAAGGAAATGGTAGAGTCCTTAACCCTGATCCTTCATTCTTTGCCAGGTACAAGGAGTCTACATTCCCACTATCACAGTTCCAGTAAAGAAACTTCACCTCCATGGTACTCTACATATTTTTAGGGAGCAAGAGCTGCTTCCATGTGACTATGGGAAAGTGAGGCTTCTTGGATGAGAAGGGGAGGAGATGGGCTAACTGGACCTTCTTCACTCAGAAGCATAGCGAATGCAAAACCTAAAGTTATACTAATCCACATGCCATGTAGCTTACCCTTTTACAGTGAAATATGGAATGCTTTTACTGTACTCAAAGACTGTATTACTTTTAATAATACTCAAGCATTATCATTGTGCATGTCTGTATGAAGTTCATGTGTGAGAATGGACACACTTGTGACACACACATACACGTAGTGGTCAGAGGAATTTTGGAAGTCTGTTATTTTATACTCTCATAGCAAAGATTGAACCTACTTCATCAGGCTTACTTGCCAAGTGCTATTGCTCACTGAGCTATCAGTTTGTCCCAGTAATATGGTCTTAACCCGTGTCAGATTTGTGGAAGAACATTTCCCCTCATCTACACAATGTATGTATGCATGGGCATGTTTGTTTGTGTGTGTAAAATATGTGTGAACTGAGTGAATGTATGAGCATAAGTGTGTGAGGAGATAAAACCCAAACAGGACTTCTGGATTGATCTTTGTTTTAAATTGATGGAATAGCTTAATAAAGTTGGCCATTTCTCCTTTGAGCTTTGTCAAATGTGTTTTCTCTAAAGATATGGACTGAAATTTTACTGTAAGCTATGTGAAGTTGTGTGTGTCATGACTATACGTAACAAATGAACTCCAATAGAAAAGTCCCAAGTGAAAAGGTTTCCCACATTAAACTTGCTTTTGTTCACAACTTACAAATACATTGTCAAATCTAAGTAAGCCTCCCCTGTTCTAATACAAGAGACTAACAGATTCTTTAAAAGCCTGGCAAAATTAGGCCAAGGAAGCCCTCATTTCCAAGAAACAAACAAGAAAAATATGTAAAACAGGGTTAGAGAGATGGCTCAGCAGCTGAGAGCATGTATAGTACTCAAAGAGGACCCACGCTTGATTTCAAGTATCTATAAAGTATCTCAAAACACCTGTATCTCCAGCTCCAGGGAATCCACCACCCTTTTCTGACTTAGGCAGCCAAACTCATGAACACATACATATATATATTTAAATGTTTACATGCACATACACATGTACATGCAATACACAAACATATACATAAACATATATAATTTAAGTAAGTCTTGAAAGAAGAAAGGAAAAGTATTTACTATAATAACTGATACGTTCCAGAAGAAAGTTCAAACATTTTCAGTGTCCACTATTTTGTTCAAATGTCATAACACTTTAAAATATGTATGTGCGTGCTTGTGAGTATGCTGTTAACTTATTTATAGCAACTGTTATACTTAATTATTTATAATAGGTTCTTCAGAGGGCTCATAAAGGAACCAATATATAATTAACTATAAAATTAATACCAATAATTAGTATGATCTATAGTAATGTAATTTATAGTATAAATTATAGATTAATACATAATGTACAATGGAATGTATACTACCTATATTAACATGTTAACATATATGAGTAATTAGACAATACATTTTAAATAAAATCAAGGGTGCCATTTCATATAGGGTGTCATATTCAAACAGGAATATTTCTAAAGTGCTCTTATTTTTGAACACATTCTCTAAATTTCTGACAGCCATAGTATTGTGGTTTCTGACTAAAGCCACTCCCCTATCCACATTCAGTGGACTTGTCTGAGCAGGTTCTAGTCTCCTATGGAGTCCCGAGTCACTGATGTGCAACCTGATTATAACAGTCATGTGCAGGTGGGCATGGTCTTCTGTAAACTGCAGTTAGAGCATCAAAAAAGCACAAGTCAAGCTGGAGCGGTGGGAGAGTGTTAGTGACCAGGAAGAAAGAATGAAATTAAAGTGAATGCAGGCCAGCTTGCCCCAGGACAAACCTGCCTGAGAGTCCTGGAGGGCACTGGAGATAAATGATGTGCAATTATTCTTCAGCTAGAAAGGCTCTGAGGCAGGGCAGAGTATCAGTGGCCTCAGGAGGACAGGGACTCTCTGACATATGTCTCCATCTTATCAGAGGCCTGACTGAGGGCAGACTCTGCAGGTCAATAAGGGAATGGATAACAAGAGGAGCCACATCTTGGCAGCTGTTGTTGACAGGGACCTGGGGAAGCCTGTGCAGCAGCAGTGCCCCTGGCCAAAATTAGTCCCCTGCCTCTTTGCACAGCTCTTAAAGGGCCATGTTCTAAACACAATCTTGTAACATTATTTCCTATTTGTCTATTTCTTACTTGTTAGTGTACAATGAGCATGAACATCAATCACTTAATTTCAAAGTAAATATAGACAAGAAAATATGCAAACGTCTACCACCAGACCACCACCAATGATGACAAAATGAAAATAGTTGAGTCAAGTATCAGGAGTGGGATTGACCTTGGAGAGTGTGGAAAGATGGCAGAACTGACTTGGGAAGGAGATCAGCATAGAATCACAGGGTTTGAGCTCTGATTTGGCCCAGGTACATCCCAGCTGTTACATGCAATTGTTTTCCCCTCTAAAGTAGGTATCTCATCTCTCTCTCTGAAAATTTTGTTAGAATATTTCTTTCCTGTTGTCCTTTCCTAACCAGCATCCATCCTGAGCATGAATCTCATGTAAGAGACAGATAGTGCCATGCTCAAGGGCAGGTGACATAGGGTTGCAAAGGAACCCAGCAAGTAATGAAGTTAGGAACATCTGAGTGTGCTCATCGTTGCTGCACATAACTCACCGCAGGAAGATCCTCTCACCCCCTTACCTGGACCTGATCCAGAAAATGTCCACAGGTGACCTGGAAGGGCAATCTCTGGCATTGCTCATGGCAGACAGACCCTGATATCACACAGTGTTAAGCAGTTACCTATATTCCTCTTCAGGAACACTGAGGGGTTTATATACAGTGCTTTATATTAAAAAGCAGATTTTTGAGTGCCAAAGAAAGATCTTCAAGTGTTCCTTGGTAAGATGCTTGATGTCTGCATCTCAAATTCCCAACATACAGGGGATGGAGAGAAACAAAAAATTCCCTTGGGGAAAAAAATGAATTGTTTGTAACTTTGTAAGGAAGTGACTATTCTCTTTATACGTACATTCAGAAAAAAAAAGCACTAAGAATCATCTCTAGAAGAAAATTTTAAATTAAGAAATGTTTAGAATCAGAAAAAGATAAACAACTTTCTTTCATCTGACTGATATTTTTGTCAGTCAAAATTATTTTAAATTAAAAAGTATTATTTTATGAAAAATGCTTATGAAGGTCATAAATTTAGATGATAAAAATTTGAGATGAAATTGTTTATTAGTGTAGAAGGAACACTGGGATATTTTGGAAACAATGGAAAATTAATTTGAAACTGTTTTCTTCAATGTGTGATGCATATTTATAACCTACAGAGAAAAAACAAAATCATATTTTGGATCTTGAAGACCTGACATAGCAAAAAGCTAAATTGCTTTGAAGCTCTTTGATGCATTTAATTTAATTTACAAGAAGCACATTAATGTGAATTGATAAAATAATTATTAAAATGGAAATAGAAAAAAAAGAATGAATCAAATCAACAGAGAGGGAAGAGTGGCTGATGACTGTCTTTCACAAGATAATTCCCAATTTAATCAAATTAAACCTATTATTTGCTGACAGATTAAAGGAAATGTTGTCTTTGCTTTATGATGGGGAGGGTAGAGAAAAGGAGTAAAGAAAAGGAAAAGCCAAACTGTCAGAAGCATAAATCAAAGAATAAATTGATGTTGGACAAAGAAACAGAACACTTAGACACTCCCTGTTATTAGTCTGGATTCTCTAAAGAAACAGAGCTATTGGAAGGAATCTCTACATATTGAAAGGGGGTATATTAGAATGGTTTACAGGCTGCAGTCCATGAGTCCATCTAATCCAACAGTGCCTACATATGAAGGGAAGTTTCAGGAATCCAGTAACTGTTCAGTCCATGAGGCTGGATGTCTCAGGTGTCTTCAGTATACATCAGGATCCTGAAGAAGTAGGCTCTAATGCCAGTGAAGGAATATGTTTGCCAGTGAGAGTGAGGGCAAGCAGGCAAAGAGAGCAAGCTTCCTTCTTCCATGTCCTTTATATAGGCCACCAGCAGAAAATGTGGTGCAGATTAAAGGTGGATCTTCTTCCCATATCAAAGATCCAGAGTAGAAGTGAGTCTTTCTACTGATTTAATTAACAATAAAAAAAATCCACATGTAATCAAGTTGACAATGAAAGATAGATCTTACTCAGTGAATGTTCTATGATTCTGGAGAACTAATTGTGTCTTAAAAGGAGTCTATATTAAGCCAATATGCATATTAGTCCACTTCTATTTTCATGAAATTATGAAAAAGTTTAGCTGAAGCAGAGACATAGCCCACCTTGTTCATTGGTGAAAGTCCTTGTTAAAATGGTAATGAGCGACACACATATGCTATTTTTTGAGAGTGATGAGTGTGTCAGGCTTTTGCTGTGTCTAACTACATGCCGGATCAATGTTGGAAGGTTAATTTCATGTAGCATATTTCTGTTATTCAAACTTCAGTGAAAAATAAAAACAGGAGTTGTAACAATTAAAGAAAAAAGACCATGAATTTGAGAGACACCAAAGGAAAGGTGAATGGTAGGGTTTGGGAGATGAAAGAGAAGGTATCATTATAATTTCTAAATAATTAAAAAGTCTCCATGTTTTATTTTAACTATTGCTTTGATTTTTGAGATTATAATATAGTTATATGATTTCCCCTTCTATTTCCTTCCCCTCTTTCCATCCCTCAGTCCATAGCCTCTCATGTACCTCCCCTTGTTCTATTTCAAATCCATAGCCTCTTCTTTTCACTAATGGTTGTCATATGCATATATGTGCATGTATGTACATAGAAAGTACATTTTTAAAAGGCAAAAAAACAAACAAAGCAGAAGAAAATAGGAATGAGTGTTAATACTAGCCATTTTTAATTTTAGAAACTATTCTTATGAAGTAGACTTAAAATAATTTACATTTTTCTCAGCAGGAAAGATTCCTTTATTTAATTCTGCTAATTTCTCACCATGGGTAGTGATGTTATTTTAATCTACAATTCCATAGTCTTGCTTTTAGATGATTATAGTAATATTCTGAAATGCTATTCCTTTCTGTATCAGCTCCTTATCTCATTTATTACTGGATATCTTAAAGGAAATGCCAAGAAGCTGATTATTGCACAGTTCATGGTAAGACATGTATTTAATCAGATGAAGAAACAAAAGAACTTAGTGAAAAGGAGAACTGCATGATCACGCCTCTGGCAGGATAATGCACTCACTGCTCTGAAAGCCCCTAATGTTAGAACATAACTAGACGCTCTAGAAACAGTTGATGTTATTTAGATGATTCATCACTGAATTTACAGGAAATCAGCAAGAACAAGTCCTTCTACCTTCATTTTCTGATGTTTCTGGTATTTGCTAAGTAGAGACAAGAGAAAAAAAAACACCAGACTCTTCAAGAAAAAATGACTTAGAGGGGGATATTTAAAAAAAAATGTGGGCTGAAGAGATGACTTAATGACGAGTATTGCATGCTACTCTTCCAGAGGACCACAGTCTGTTACCTAAGCTTGTTTTTCTGCCCCCACTGAGCAGCTCACAAGCCTCACTCCAGAGGACCAACCAGAACCAAAGGAAAGGGAAGTAAGGCAGAACGGAAAGTAAGAAACATAAAGTGTATAAGAAGGATTTCTAAGGTTCACAACAGGTATCCAAATTACAATTAAGGATTAATGTAATGATGGATTAAACAATGACAAAGAAGGAAATCCTAAACTCCAATTTAAAGAATGACATGAAAGAGAAAGATATGGACCCACTTACAGGATAAGTACAGTTTTAAAATATCATGATGTTATTTGAGTTAATTTACTGATGAAAAATAGGTCCCTAAGAAGAAGCCACTCGAGAATTGGAGAGAAGACAGTCAACATAGGGCTGCGGCTTTGGGGAAACAGCTGCTTCTCTGGAGTGCTACAATGTGTGTGTGTGTGTGTGTGTGTGTGTGTGTGTGTGTGTGCTTGTGAATATATATGTATACATATATACAGTGTTATTTTTAACATATATATTCTCAAAGAGAAGATCAGGTGAGAAAAGATGAACCTTTAGCTATTCTGTCACCCCATTTCCAGACTAAAGATTCATTTCTGGGAGCAGACCCCAGCAGATACATTGAACTCAGTATGCACTAGATATCTTTTAAATCTGGACATGTCAAGGGATGGTTATAAGTGACAGGACTGCAACTCCAGGGCAGCAGGGCAGCATGGCAATCCCTGTAGCATCTCCTTTACTAAACCTGCCTCCTACTTGGGTCCATGTTCAACTTTCAACTCTCGTTTTAACTGAAAAAGTGGTTTGAAGCCCTGCCTCCCAATTCTAGGTCAGAGCCACAAAACTCTCTTTGGTTTTTACTCCATTTCTTTTCTTTTAACTATGGCAACTTAACTTTGTTACCTATTTTCAATATTTATAGGAAGCTGAATTGTGTTAGACACTTTATCTAAAAATATAATGTTAAAGAGTACATTAGGGCTTTTTGTAAATTTAAAATATACAAGATATGCCTTTACTCAATAAAAAAGCACATTTTTAAGCTGGGTGGTGGTGGTGCATGTCTTTAATCCCAGCACTTGGGAGCCAGAGGCAGGGGGATCTCTATGAGTTTGAGGATAGCCTCATCTACAGGGGGCATTCCAGACCAGTCAGATATAAACAAAAAAAGACCTGTCTTGAAAAACAAAAAAAAAATCAACAACAACAACAACAACAAGATAGCACATTTTTATTAACAGCCAACAGTTGTAAAGTACAATTTGCACAATCACTGAATTTCAAAATGTTGTCCGGAAAAGGAAGATTAAGTGTTTAAAAAATGCACCTGGTTTCAAACAGTCAATTCATGTACTGCCCTTGAGGAGATGGAAATGGGGGGTGGGCCAGGGGGAGGGGGGCGGGACGGGAGGAGGGGGGCGGGCCGGGGGGAGGGGGGGGGGACGGGAGGAGGGGGGCGGGACGGGAGGAGGGAGAAAGGGGGAATTTATGGCTGATATGTAAAGTTGAATTATATTGTAAAATAAAATAAAATAAATTCAAAAAAAATTAAAAAAATAAATTAAAAAAAAAAAGACAAAACGAAACAAAAAAACAAACAAAAAATGCACCTGGTTAATAAATAGCTGATTGCTAATATGATAAATGGCTACAAAATTCACAACTGATGACACTTGGCTGGGAGCTGAGGAAATGACTCAACTATCCAGATAACTTATTGTTCTTGAGAGGACCCAGCTTTGGTTTCCAGCACCCACATGGTAGCTCACAACCCATGAACCATAACTGTAATTGCAGAACATCTGACAGTTTTCTGTCCTCTGTCAGCAATAGGCGTATAGGAGTTGCACATATATTTATGAAGACAAAACACTCGGACACATAAAATAAATACCCATTTTTATGTGAGTTTTCAGGAGTGCCTTTTGTAACACAGGGGCCTGGAGTAATCACGTTAGTACATGCAGGTAACCATAGCTAAAGTCTATAAGGAGGGAGAGGAGCCAGGGAGCACCTAATCATTTAGGCCTTATATATAATACATTAATGGCTCCCATGAAAAGAGCAACCATAGGAGGGAAGGAACAACCACAGTGGGAGATGGACTAAGGTCTTGTAACCTGTGAGTGACAAAAGCCGAGAGCACATTTCTTGGCTCTGCCCAGCACTCTCTTCATTACCGCGCTTGTCTGGGCTGTTTGTTCCCACTGTCTGATGATATGAATTAGAGTCTGAGAACAGCTCTTTGTATATTTTAAAGAGATAAATCCCTCTCCATGTTTGGCAGAAACCAGGCTCAGTTAGTAAAGCCGAGGCCCAGGGGAACTCTTCTTCTCACCCATGTGGCCTTTAATGTTCCTTGCTCATGCGTGGCGACAGAACTCTAATGACAATAATGGACGCGATGTCCTTGCACATAAACATTTGGCTCCTCACAGCATGAGATGTCTTGTCAGTGCAGGGGACAAAATAATGGTGTAAAGATTTACTGTCAGAGAGCTGGGCCAGGCTCAGCAGGATGGCAGCTCAAAGCAGATAGATGGCCTGGCATGCAAGGGTCACCTGTGTTTATTCTGATGAATGTGTGTGACTTCCCTGGTCCTCATCATTACAGTGAGTTGTGTGGGTTTTGTAGCACTTGTAAGTCACTGTTGGATATATCTTTGTACAGAGACAAATAGGCTAATAGTTTGGCTTTCCAGAAATAAATGATAGGTTATGCATGAAAGTAATTTGCTCCTTGATAAAAAGAAATGAATATTAAGTATTGAGAATAAGATGAATTATAGTATATATACAAGGAATTACAAAAAGAGTGGATTTGGGAAATGTATCTTTGAAATTCTTTCAATAAAATCTCATACATAGTTTTGGTTACATAATTTAATATATATGTTATTGATTTTTAGTGGATAATTTGCTTGAATGAAATTATTGTGATGAGTATAAACTTTAGTTAATAGTAGGGAGGAGATTTATGGCATTTTTGTACATATATAAGTGTTTCTATTATGTTTCTATAACAGCCATTTTTAAATTTTTCTTTTTGAGATGGGGTCTCACTATGTAGCCCAGGCTGGTCAGAAACTTGCCATGTAGAACAGAGATGAGGCTGATACAAACTTACAGGGAATCTACCTACCTGCCTCTGTCTCCCAGGCACTGGAATACTTTGACTCCTAAAGACATTTGCAATAGCGTTATATAACTACTTGGAACTAGATAAAAACCCAAAGTGAATTTATGGATGATCACTGTCATTGATATTTCTTTAAATAAGGTGTGTGTGTGTGTGTGTGTGTGTGTGTGTGTGTGTGTGTGTGTGTGTTTATATGAGTTTTTGTTCATGTGAGTTGAAGTGCCAGATAAGGCCAAAAGAAAGTATTAGATCCCTGGAACAGGTGGTCAAATGCCTTTTGGTATGGGCTCCAGGAAGAGAGCTTCAGGACTTTGAAAGAGCAGAAAGTGATCTTAAACTCTGAGCTTTCTCACCAGCCCTGAAAAACCATGTTTTATCATATACAGATGGACTCTTGAAAATCACTCTTAATAAAAATAAATTCCAGAGGCTAGGAGATTGCTCAGTGGATAAAACTGGTTATTGTTCAAGCCTGAAGATCAGAGTACAAATCCCCAGCATGCAGGCAAAGGCCTGATGAGCAGGGCAGCCTATTCACAATGCACAGGAAGTGGAGACATAAGACATCTCTAGAGCAAGGTTCTGAGTTAGACAAGATGAATCACAAGCTCATGGTCCAAGACAAAGACGCTACTTCAGTATAGAATGTAAAGATGGATTGAGGAAGACGTCTAGTGTCATCCACTGGTCTCCACACACACATGTGTGTGAAGCTGAACATACATGAAAACTAGCATGCAACACACACGTACACTACACTGACATACACATGAGAAGTAAATCCATTTTATGTTATGCTTGATCTCTGGAAATATAAATGATAAAGAAAATCTGTGATTGTGAACAATAGCCATGATTGGTCATTCTATACATTATATTCTTAAAATAATTCACACACAAATGATGCCGGTAATGCAGTAGGTACATATGATTAGCAGGTATGGGAACCTCTACTACTAGTTGGTTTTCTTTTATGTTTTAAGTCATTTTACAGATATTTATAGAAAACATTTCATGAAATTGTAGCTAATTATAAAGTATAGTCCCCATAAGAGCAGCAGTCTGTGATTTACTCTGTGATTAAATAAAATAAAATTGAATGTGAGGATGATTTCATTGTAATGTTTCTTCCCTGTCTTTTCTCAATATCTCTCTATAAATAGGAGGGAAACGTGATAGGGTTTGTTTGGGTGGTGTCCACTGAAGCTTAGCAAGGTCAGGCTTCTGTATGGTCTATTATCAGACATAATTTCTCAAAAACAGATGGCAAACAGGCAGAGCTAGGAATTTGTAATTTAGTATCCTGCTCTAAAGACAAACCACCGAATAAAATCACAACCCCGTTAAACACCAAAACAACCTTCAATCATTCCGCTCTGTTCTGCATGTCTCAGCTGTTAAGGTATTTTGGCTGAAGTCCAAAGTTCATCTCTGATTGTCCTTTCTGTTCTGTCTGTGGAGATCATTACATGCACACAACACACACAGATATACAGACACACACAGAGACATTCACATGGACACACACAGACAGACACATACACAGACTCAGAAACACACACACACACACACACACACACACACACACACACACACACGCATGCACAGACGCATGCACACTTCACTATCCCAAATGGTTTTACCTGGCAAATGAACTAAGTAATCCTGTCTTCCATCATCATTCTTACTCATTTTATCTTAAAATTCATTGAATTATGACAAGAAGAAATAACTAAATGTAAATACTTGAAACAATCCATTTGTTTCTAAAACTGCTCACTGTTAACAATTGTAACTGACTCATGTCAAATTCTGGAAACAAAACAGAAGTAATTTACTTTCACATGTCACTAAGTGATCTCTTTCAAGCAGCCAGTGAGAACTTTGTGTTTTCTCAAGTTGTGTGACTATTGGCTTCCTGGGTTAGGAGCTGCAGGAGCATGACAGGTGTCCTACCATGAGGAAAGTAGAGCACAGCCTAGTCCTGAGATATGTTCTCTGATTTTGACTTCTAACTGCAGTGAAATCTCTCATTCATGGTCCAGGATACGATCTCTTGAGTGAAGTAATGGGAAGGCTGCTTCTGTAAATTACAAACAATAAATAGAAAACATCCAGTGACTGAAATAGGAGTTTGGAATTCTGAGCTACTCTGAAGTGTTGGTGCTTAAACAGAATTTGAGCATGAGTTTTACTCAGAGTGTGACTTCTACAGAAAAACACATGGAATCAATGGTCTCATTAATGGAAGGAGAGTATTCAGATAAAAGAAATGTCAGTTGTATTTTACCCCAGTGACAAAAAGTATCACTGCTTGTTTCTGTATGTGACATTTAGAAAACCACTGACACAGCAAGGGAAGGTAGAAGAATGATGGAGAATAAGATGAGGAAAGAGGAGTAAGGAGGGAGGAGGAGGAAGAAGAGAAGGAGAAGGAGACTCTACATTCCAGACTTGTATCCACAAACTTGTCTCCAGCTCCGTGACCTTTTAGATGGCTACTGGGAGAAAACTAATGTTTCCTTCTCTGATTTTCAGTTTTACTTCCAAACATGACAAACTAAGTTGGCAATGGGATCATGAACACATTAGTTTTCTAATTCCTAGCCGTCTAGGAATCTGTCCAGGGAACATTAAGAGAGGGTATGTAAAGCTTAGATATCATCTGGCACTAATAGGATGGCAAGTTGCTATGGCAACAGAGTCTTGGGCATGAAAGATGGAGAAAACCAACTTAGAAGACTAAGGAAGACTTCATATCTGGTAAGTAAAGGCCTTTGAAAAGTTGGAAATGTTCTGTGCTGCTCCAAAGAGCAGGAGATGACTGAAATCAAAAGGGGTTGAATCATGTGGACAATACCTCTTTCCTGACTGAAGTTCATAGCATACCTTGTTATGTTAAAGGAAAGCATGTAACATGATAGGCAGCTTTTTCAGACAGTGTTGCTGATAGTCTTCTTGTAAGGAGGAATAAAAGGACAGGTTGCTATCTAAAGGTCAAACCTGAAAATTTCACAGTTGTGTGACTTACAAAACATCATCCAAAATTGAAAGAACAGAACCAAAAGCAGATGAGCTAATGTAAAATGCATAAAATATAACTAATGGGAATTAAGAACATTCAACATATTTCAGTAACTTTAGAGAGAAGTTAATGTTCAATGAGGAGCAAATACCTTTTTAAGATCATAAGCTTTTTCACAAAATCACCATTTATACTCTTCCTTATAAAACATTCACACAAATGGTTCCCACTGGAGTGGGAACAGGTAACAGTGGAAATCCCTTTGGCCTAGTCAGCAGCTCATTAGAAGGCAGGATTACCAGAGATAACTCTCAGGACCATAGACTGTTTTGGGACTAGTGAGATGGATCCATGGATAAAATACTTGTCCTGCAAGCAACAGATATGATAAGTGGAGTTAGGATCCCCAGAACTCGTGTAAATGCTGTTTGAGACTGTCAACAAGCTTACAATTTCAGGGCTTATAAAGCCCAGATGGGGAATCACAGAGGAAGACTCCTGAGATTATTCCTGAGACTCTACACACATGCACATGCACTTGCATATGTATGTGCCCATATACACATACACATTAAAAGTGTGGAGGTTGCTGGGGGACACTTGTTTAGATATCTACTGTGCTGACAAATAGCTGGATGTACTTGAGTCCTTTACATTATCTGGCTAAATAAATTTCAGTGAGTTGATCTTTTAAAGTGATGATGTGTGTTTCTTTTAAACTGATGTTAGGAACTTAACAGAAGCATGCATAATTCAGTCTCTGTAAATCACTGCTACACTTTCCATTTGGTTTTTAGATGTCTCCAAACGTTGGAGACATTTTCTGCATTATAAACTAATTTCACTCAGTAGAAGCTAACACACTGATCCTCACTGGGACTGAGGCAGGAGGCTTTATAACTTAGTGTTACTTTGTATTTGACTTCTGTTTGACAAAGCTGGAGCTTTGTAACCTTGATTCATCATTGAAACCAAGTTGCATCCTTCCAACTTTGCTTATGTCTCCTGGTTCTTACCTACTCAGTGTCCTGAAAAACTCAGACCAGAAATGAGAAGCCATTGTTCTTCAGTGGTTCTAACACAGAGATGTGGAAGGGAGATGGGGAAGCCCTGTTTTCATTCTTGGAGGGAGAGAGCTTGCATTTGGGAGGAGATGGTGGGTAGTCACACAGTGTAGCTTACTCTTCAGGGCCACTGAGGTGTCATTGCATTCTCAGTATAAAAGGGCTCCCAGAATATTTATCCCGAAAAAGAAGTTTCACTCTTCTTTCTCTGTCTTTCTGGAAATTGTGCATTCAGATTCATAGCAATTTAGCTCTTAGTCAGGTATCCCTGAATTCAACCACACTTTGGTCCATTTTAAACATATAGGTCCAGAGCCTTCCTTGTTTCCTGTTTCTTTAAATGAAACAACTTTACCAGCTTTTATGGTTATTTTGTTTTAATTTAATTTGGGGGGTTCAGGGTTATGCTATGTGATCACCCTGGTCTGCCCCAAACTAGTAATCTTCCTGCCTCAGCCTCTCAGGTACAGTGATTACAGTATGCACCACCAGCCCTCGATATACTGTATATTAAAATCCATTCCTTCTATATGTTCAGTCATTGTTCCCTTCATGCTTGGCCCTTGTCTGTCTCTCTAGTTTTCTCTTTACTGAAATATCATATGTATTTAGTCATGGAGTCCATACTTATCAATTATTTTTAAATTGGTACAGTAGTTTTGGGTGTCACAGTGGGATTGTGTGTTAAAGTTCCCTCCAATCCCCTGAAAATTATTTATTTCTGCTGTGAGGTATTTGTGTAGAATTTGTTTATCCTCACATGGAGAGGTGAGCATTTCAGATTTCTCTTGATGTCAACACTGCATATAATTTCTATAAATTTGCATGTACAGATTATTGTGAGGACTGGTGCTATCTTTTTTTTTTTTTTTTTTTTGGTTTTTCGAGACAGGGTTTCTCTGTGTAGCTTTGTGCCTTTCCTGGAACTCACTTGGTAGCCCAGGCTGGCCTTGAACTCACAGAGATCCGCCTGGCTCTGCCTCCCGAGTGCTTGGATTAAAGGCGTGTGCCACCACCGCCCAGCTGGTGCTATGTTTTATATTGATTAGCAGCCTAAGAGTAGGATTACAGTGATAAGTGTATTCTTTGTGTGTTTAATTTTGTCAGGAATTACAACATATGATTTGACCACTTTGTATTTCTCACAGAAACGTGAGTTGCAGTTGCTTGAAATCATTATCAATATATGGTATTGTGCAATTTTACACTGAAAAATAGACGGACAGATATATGAGAAAGAGAGATACTCCATTTCAAAAGAGATGATAGCTTTTCAATGTATATGCAATCTGAAATTCCTTCATCAACAAATGACGTTGAACAATTTTTATCTGTTTCCCCAATTTATCTCTTTTTTTCATAAAGCATATAATTTTCATGTTTGTTTTTAAATTAAGTGTCATGATTATAGAGTTGTAAGAGTTCACTGTGTGTGTGTGTGTGTGTGTGTGTGTGTGTGTGTGTGTGTGCATGTTTTACCAATGATAAGTTATAAATGTAGTTTTGCAAATATTTTACCTAGGCTGTATTTTTATTATGTGAACAGTGCTTTCTAAGAAGAATCAATTTTAATTTTCATTTGTTAATTATTTTCTTCAGTGGTTCTTATCTTTATGATCTATATAAGAAACTCCTACTCAAGCCTATGTCACAAAGAATTTCCCCACCTCTTTTGAGAAGTGTTATAATTCGTTCTGTGACAAAACTTTTCCAAGGAAGAAACAAGATATCTATTCACCCGAGATAAGGATCCAATAACAGATCAAAGTACAGATACCACCAAAGTCCAAACACGGCGAGCCATAAGTTTTATTTTGGTTCCTTACAGGAATACAGGTGAGGGATTACTTACAGTGGTAGAAATTACTCAAGGATGCTGTATCACCAAAGCCGAACCCAGCTTGTGTGAAAGCTTACAAAGTTGGGAACATGGAGCCTGCAGGCAGCTAAACATGTTAGAAAGTGTCCTTTCTAGGTGGGTCAGTGGGTCTGAGCCTCTTCAAGGCAGTTCGGCTAGTTTCTACTTCTTCCAGGTAGCTGGTCTGCTTTCAGAGTCTTCTTTGCAGGTTGGCTTGTCTGAGAGTGACCCTCATTGATATTTATTGCTTACCTTGTTAGAAGGTGTCTAGTAAATCTGATCAGTTTCAAGAACTTCTGAAGCTATTTGAGTTGTTTCCCTTCCTACTTAACTTTCCCACAGGATGGAGTGTTTTAATCTCCAAGGAAACTGTTGTGCAACACTATTCTGAGTCTACAATCCATTCTGAGTTGATTGAAGGTCTTTACTATCTTTACTATCTTTTGATGTCTTTCAAACTTACATACTTTACACTTCTTTAGTGAGTTTCTTTTCTGAATTTGTTAACAAGGAAAACTATAACTATCTAGTCTTCAACTCCTTCAGAGACCCAAGAAGGAAATAATAAAAACCTAAGTAAGCAGGAAGTGAAGGAAAGCAACTTCCAAAAATGTGAGAAATGACAGAAAAAGCTGGCTGCCTGGACAGTCACCCATAGTTCCTCTGCAATGTTGGGGCATCCATCTTTGGCCTACAGGCGTAGCATATCTGACAGACTTATTTGTAAAGCATGATATTCTGAAGGGTCTTCCTACCTTGTCTTGGCAAGGTGTGACAGTCCTTTCTTTTGTGTCCTGCTTCTCCATTTTGGACAGCAAACTGTCAGCAGTCAAGGTAAGGGCACTTTCTTGCTCAGTGGCTAACTTTTGTCACAAAGAAAGCAAATTCCATATGAAGTTTCTTTGATGCCCATCATCTTCTCTGAAGTAGATTGGTGCTGCCAGGAGCAGACATGTCTCATAGTCATAAAAAAAAAGAATCTATGTTATTAAAACATCTTAAAGGCCATATTCTGTAGATCTCTGAAGTGTTTTAAGATGACCCATTTATCTAAAATATATTTGTTTGACCTTGAAAACAAACCTAATATGACTATAAGTTCGATTGTAATAACTGTCTACTAACCTGCATTTCTTTATATCCTAATTAGCTGATAATAATAACTTTCAAGAACTAGAAATTTACATTACATTGTTAAATGAGCTGTGTAGGTACAATAACTTGAACAAGAGTAGAACTATATGTATAATATGTTCCAACAAAAATAATCTCAAATTTGTATCAATATACAAAATTTGTATACAATATACAAAATCCAATCCAATATAAAATATTTTAAACTAATAGTTGCTTTTTAAAGTAGATTCAATAATCTACCTTTTTAAATCTTATCATATCTATATCCTCCCCTTTTTCTTTTCAGAGTAAGATTCAATAATCTACCCTTTTATCCTATTATTTCTATACCTCTTTTATTCAGAGTAGATTCAATAGTCCACCCTTATATCCTATCATTTCTATAGAATACTTTGCTATATCATATCCCCCTTTATTCTTTTGGAAAGAGATTGACTATGATCAATAACAATTTTTTACCAACCCCTAAACAAAGACAAACATCCATAATCCACTTTTTGGGAATGTGGGTGTAGTTTTCTAGGCTACTTCCTGATGATTGGAGGGTGCTGGTAGTCTTATAGGGACACAAAGACAATTTACAATTATGGTCAAGTCCTGATTGGAGTAGTCTGTGAGGCTGTATCGTCTCAGCTAGCCATCTCAATACTGTCCTGAGCAGTTTGTAGTCCAAAGCCAATCTTTAGGTGGTGTTTGTCAGCTTGGTGGTGTTACCATTGCCCTAATAGAATCATCATTTTGGGGTTCCATCATCTTTTTGGAGACTTCAAAGTTGTTGTTAGGCATGGTCATGGTTCACTGCAGAAAAATGAAAGCAACTTAAACCATTGGGTCTCAGATGTAGCTCAAATTTCTAAAAGTATTTTAATTAAAACATCTGCAACCAGATATTGGTGTAAATGATGAAAGATCAGAAAGACAAAGGAACAAGCCACTGCCACCTCTTATCTCTAGGACTCCTCAGGCTGAAAAAGGTCCAGTGGCTTGTCTCTTTGTCTCTCTAATCTTTCAGCATTTACCCCAATCTGCCTCCAGGTTTTCTATTATAAGAACTTTTAACATTTGAGTTACACTCATTAACAAAGACTGTCCTCAAACTCACTGTGTAGCTGAAGCTAACCTTGAAATTCTGAACCTGCTGCTGACACCTAACAAGTGCTGTCATTCATGTCTAGTTTACATGAATGCTGGGATACAAACCCAGAGCCTGACACATCTAGGCAAGACCTGTGCAACAGAACTATATCCCACAATACAAAAGTGTATCCTTGAAAGATGCAATTACAGATGAAAGATATGTTAATATGGTTTATAGCCCCAAACCTTAGATTTATTTAGAGGCAGACTGAGGAACAACAAACATGTCCTCAGCAGTCCTTGGAGCCATTAGTCTATTCCCATCTGTCTGCCATGCAGGTTTTGCAGTAGTTATTTTGACACTGATCTCAAAAGAATGTTATTTAATTCTGGACTTCTTAATCCAGTCTTGCAACATTTCCCATAGAGAAGGTATTATGCAATTTTCTTAACTATTTACTTAAGTATAACTATACTACATCAAGCACATACCAACACCAAATTTCTAGATTTCTCTTAGCGTAGGATTTCATTCTATGTATTTTAAAGGATATCATGTCATGTTTTGTGCAGAAATATTTATAATATATTTAATTATTATATGTTGGTTTGGGAGCAAGCTATAGATATCACACAAACTCTCTCAGAGCAGGAGTGCTACAGAACAAACATCAAACATGCAGTTATTGGAGGGTGATATAACTCACAGCATCTCCTCCAACTTAGACATGGGTATTGAAAAGAGTTCAGAAAAAACTCCTTTTTATATATAACACCTCCTATTTATATTTTTCTTTTAAACTTTAAGATTTAATGCCATTGAAACATTTTTCTAGTACATTTTTTTAGTTACTTCCTAACATAACTACTTTGAACATTTTTTTTGGACAATTTAGAAGACAAAGAGCAGGGGACACAGATTTTTCATAGGTTTTTCCTTGCTGTGCTCTTGTAGTGGAATCAAATGTTGGTTTCATTTGAAGACCATGCATTCACATTTTGTTGACTCATCGCATCATGCAATGAGCCTCAGAAAGGAGAAGTTATAAAAGCCTTCTGCCTTCATCTTACAGTTCTTCAGTGTGTGCACTTGTTCCATATAGCTTTGTTTTAATAGAAGGTAAGTGCTCTATCAGTGAGCCATATCCCAAAAGTTTTGTCTTTATTTAAAAGCACATGGAAGAATCAGACACTAACTGGCCAAAAACTTCTTTCTGACCATCTAGAAGCAATAAATTTTTGCTTTTCTGTAGGTCACAAGTGCTGAATACAGGAAGGCTAGCTGGGTGCTTCTTAGGTGGCTTTTCTCAATTACAGGACTGTATAAAGCCCCAACTTTGAGCATCACTTTGAGAAGCAATCACCTGTGGGAGGAACTGGCAAGCTAAGTGTCAGTTTTTGTGGTCCTTCTTATAACTTACACCATCCTACTTCATGGACAGTGATGCAGGATCTGTCAGAAGCATATCCATAGTTATTTCTAGAACTGAAGCCCAGTAGACAAACCAGACCTCTCACTTCTAGATGTGTGAAGTCTAGCAAAGAAAGTGTCTACATCTCCTGACCTACTTCCAGGCACGTAGAGAATTCCCTGGGTGTAGAGACACATGGTGATGAAGTAATAAACTGCCTCTGCCTTAGAGAATAAGAAAGTAGATAAAGCGCGTTCTCCAAACTTGAGGTGGGAATGTAAGCATCTGTCTTAAGGAGAGTAAGATAGATAGATAACTGCTGACTTATGACACATTTTCAATTCTTGAATTATTAAGGGAAAGCCCAGATATCCTTCATGATCCCACCACTGTCAATTATTCAAGAATTCAGAACTGCCACAGCTGCACACCATAATAGGGCAACCTGTCTTTCCCAAGTAAAGAAAGGGATGGAGCATCATGGTTCTTTTCAGGGTGGTCCTGGTGTCTGTCTATCCCCAGCTTGCTATACTGGGCCATGTCATTCAGTTTCAGAGGAGCAGCCTCATTCAAGTGTAGGGCTTTGGAAGAAGTACCCAAACTCCCTCATAACTCCATCTCATCAGATGCTCTCCTTCCTTGTTTCCCAAGAGCAGAGCCACATATTGACTCACAGTTCACAAGCATGATCAGTTCCTATCGATTCTACCTCCTTGAATGTTTGAGCAAAACATGATAAATGATAAAAATAAATAAATACCATAATCCCCCAAACCTTCTCCCCACAGTTCTCATTGATATTAAGCAGATTTTCTTTTAAAACTTAAAAGAATTTGGACTGTTCTCTCCTTTACCTAAATTACAAGGACATTTGTCAACCTCTTTGCTGAAGGCAACTTTTAGCAACAAGTATTGTTTCTCAAAACCCTCAAAATATGTCAAGATGAAAGGACCTAGACTGAGGAGAGGAAAAAGAGAAGACACTGAGAACTTTTAATCTTTAACTTTATAATCACATTCTTCCTTTGAAGCTACCTCTTCATGCTCCTATTCCCATGCTGTGCCTCTCAATCCCCCTTCTCATATTAAAATTAAACTTTTTAAATTTCAACTAGTGTTTCCATAAAGGTTCTATCATTGTAGTTATATTTGGAGTTCAGACAATAAATAAAAATAATAAACAATGTTTCTGTAAGCCCTAATGTCCCCACTTACAAAGTTGCATATAACAATTGCAAACTCATATAAATTTATGATGAATATGGAAAATCATTAATGTAGAAAAACACTTAGAATAAGAACGCAACTAGCCATACTTCACAGTTTAGCCCTGCAATTTGTCTCTCTACTTATGAAAATATTCTTTTTCTTCATGTTTCTATCCAGTTATCTATAAATGGAGCCTACTACAAATTCTGCCTCCCCATTCCTGCTCAGATATCACCACTCTAAACCCAGGAATCATGCACACTCTAAATCTCTCTTCACTGAAACAATCCTCATGACTACTTTTCTATGTGTATCAAACATTAATATTTTAGAAAGTCTTGGAGTTTGAGTTGATTCTTCAACTCAAATTAGTGCAGATGGTCATGTCATGTGTGAACAAAGACAGAGCATCAGGTCAGTAAGAATAGAAGATAAAGGTTTGTAAGGCTCAGCCTGTAAATTTCTAAGAACCCTATCTAAACCTGATCCATTTTCATGGCAAAGGGAAGTCAAACCAAGTATTTTGCAAACACATATGTGTGCTTTGGGACAGGAGGATAGATCCTTGCATGGGAAAGACGGCTAGTCATATCAACAAATACTATAAGATATGGGAAGACCTGTGTCCTCTACTAGAAAACTGAAACATCATTAATACTTCCAGTCTTATGACTATACCCAAAACAGATTCCAAAATCCCTAGGAGTATTAACCATGGGTTGAGATTGCCAAGCAAATATGGTGTTCAGCCATACTAGAAGCTTTAGAAAGATAGAATCATTAATCAGTCACACAATTGACACCACATTACTTTTGAAATATGTGAGCCAATACTTCTATTCTTGATAATTATGATTGCAATCCCTCAATCATGCTAGAAAAATTTGCTGGTATTTCTTCTTGTTCCTCTTCTGATAGAAGCAGTATTCTTAATAGGCTTTTATTTTATTTTGCAGTCTGAATGCATTAAGGCAGTAAATGTGATTTTCCACTTAAAATTACCATTATGGTTTTGGTTACTGCCTATTGCTTAGTAATTTTTTTTCTTATCAAAATTCTTCTTGGTTGATTTCATTCTTAATTTTTTCATTAAATGCTGTAGATTCTAGGGAGTAATTTTTCTTCTGACATTAGTTCTCAGTTATAGATTCTTGCATAATCTCTTTGATATTCAAATGACCCTCATTGGTTTTTATACTTTTATAACCTTCATTTTAGAATCCATTAATGCTTTTCATTGAATTCCTCTGGTTTGTCTTGTTTCCAGAAATCTGTAAGTCATCTATACTGTTTTCAAAACCACTTGTCTGTAAATTTTTTCTCATTACTGTGCTCATTTTGGTTTTAACTAAAGTTCAATCATAATATATCAGGTATAATAGTAACATTAAAATACATACGAGAACTATTCACAATCTATAGTAGTTATGCCAGAAATGTAATAGAAAATTTGTTTCTTTTGTGAAATGGATAAATGTAATTTTAATATGAACAACTCTGCAGTATAAAATGATTATGGGTTGCGACTGAATCTGACAACTTAAGATATACAAAAGACATTTGGTATTGACTTACCTAATTTTATATATATATATATATATATATATATATATATATATATATCTTCAAAATCTCTTTTCACAGGTTGTTTTCTTTGGAAATATTCAGTAAACTCCAGGCTTTAATTTCATCTTCTCAGTTTTGTTTTTGTTTCATTTTATTGGTATTACCCACTTTTGCCATCAGAAATCCATCAAGATTACCTTGTTGATCTTTAAAACAATGTTCTGGACTAATTTATCATTAGAAATCTAGTTGAGAGTGTCTGCACAGCATTTAAATGTTCGGATGATGTGATGAAATGTCCAGTTCTAGTGTGATAGCTCCTGCCATTGGAATACCATGTCCCAGCTAATCCTTTCCACGTATTCATGGGAACATAATAACTTATTTATGCCAGCCAAGAACCATTTCATTGCTGGTCCCTTTATTTCTCAGCTTCCAGAAAAAAATGATCTAAAATATAGATCAAGTAAACAAATTACAGAGAGAAGTCAAATTTTCTCTATATGAAGATGGTGTGATATTAGGTATGTATGAGATCTCAAAATTCTACCAGAAAACTTCTAGAAATGATTGACAATTTCAATCAAGTGGCAGAATACAGAATCAGCTTAAGGAAACAATTGCAGCTTATGAAAACAGCAACTCCACGGGAAGGCGTGCTGATCTGGATTGTGTAGAACTATACAATGTGTGCTTGGTGAGCACTTGTAAATATATTTGACGGGGATCAAAAGAAAAATGTTAAAGCTAGGTGGTGGTGATGCACGCCTTTAACCCCAGCACTCGGGAGACAGAGGCAGGCGGATCTCTGATTTCCAGGCCATCCTGGTCTACAGAGCTAGTTCCAGTACAGCCATTTCTACACAGAGAAACACTGTACCAAAAAACAAATAAGAAAAGGAAGGAAGGAAGGAAGGAAGGAAGGAAGGAAGGAAGGAAGGAAGGAAGAAAGAAAGAAAGAAAGAAAGAAAGAAAGAAAGAAAGAAAGAAAGAAAGAAAGAAAAAGTTAAAATAAGGTAAGAAAAATATAAATTCTATTGAATGCTGATAAAAACTTCTAACCTTGATCTTGCATAAATGAATTCAAATCTAGGAGGTCAGTAATCAAGTGTGTTAGTTACACTGGAAGAATTTGCTTCCTGTAGATCAACTGAGGAGGCTCTCTTTGTGTCCCTAGTCTAAATAACTGGCATTGTGCATAGTTTTGGGGCACTCAAATTTCACATTATTTCTTAAAATACGGAAATATACATAAATTGGTAGGGAGAGTGATGTATGTTAATTGTTAAACATTCCTTAGCAATTTCCAATACTCTGTGCCTGAAAAGTTAAGGTAAAAAAGGACGTGAAATTTCTCATTCATAAGTCTTGGCTTTAACTTTTAAGTCATTCAAATTCTGGACTTCTTACTGGTACTGTTATATCAGAGGCAATCCTGTATAAAATATAGCAGTCTGGGAGAGGTGTAGATCATATGTCCAGTCAGGAGTATAAGAAAGAATATAGAGATAAAAAAATGTTAGAGGAACTGCAAACAGGGAGAAAAGTATAGTGTTTAGAGAAGAAAAGGATATGATGTGGTTAGAATGGCAAGAAGAATTTATAAACACTTGAAGAGTGGGTAATATATCAAGACCAAAAGAAGGCTATGGAAATGGACTATTCAGTTATTCTCTTAGTAAAAACCTAAAGAACACCACCCAAAAATTCACTTAAATTTCAAGGTAGAAAACGATGATAAAATAAGTAATTAACATATCTGAGTCAAAACCCATAAGCCATATACATATGAGAAAAACTCAAGCCATGTTGTAGGATGAGTAAAACCACAGTCCTAGGGAAATGCATGAATTTGCTTTTTTTTTTTTTTTTTTTTGGTTTTTCAAGACAGGGTTTCTCTGTGTAGTCTTGATGCCTCCTGGATCTCATTCTGTCAGACCAGGCTGGCCTCGAACTCACCGAGATCTGTCTGTGCTCTGCCTCCTGAGCGGTGGGATTAAAGGCATGCACCATCACCACCCGGAGTATCAAGTCATTTTTATCACTTTTATGCACATAGTGCTGTTAAGAGGAAAGTTCTCAAACCACTGTAGCAACCCTGAGATTTGTTTTCTTTAAGTGAGGTTGGCCCTTTGTGGAAACTGAAGCAAAGCTAGACTGGAAGAAAAGTCAAGATTTCCTGCAAGTACGGGCTTGCAAGGGATTTATATTAGAAGAGAAATAAGAGAAGCATCAAAGAAAAGGATATTAATGCGCATTGTTCAAGCAGAAAAATGCAGCTGACAGGAGACACATTTTCAAAACGAAAGCAACTGGTCTGCAACATTCACAGTGCCCTTTGCTTACATAAGTCTTTCCTCTTACCCCCTCCATCCTCCTCGGTCTTTCCTGCATCTACTTTTTTCTGTGCCAACTTTAGCGAACTGGTTAACTTGTTTTTGTTGACTTACTATTTTGCCATTGAACAGACTGCATTTGAATCTGTGTACACACAGCCATGTGTTTATATATTTATGATTATGATGATATGGACACAGACTCTAACATTTCCGGGAATGTTTCAAGAAAGTCTGGGCCCTTCCCTGTGTTTCGGTGTACAGAACCATCAGATATCCTTGCAGTTTCTTCAATGAATTTCTGTTTTCTGGTTTTGCTTCCCCACTAACTCCATGCAGGAGATGAAGAAAAACAAAGAAACAAAAAAAGAAAAAAGCTTCTCTACTTTGTTGACTCTCTGTACTTGGGCCTGAGTTACACTGCCTTAAAGTAGGTTTGGGAGGGGGGAGAGATTTGTTTCATTATAACGAGCATGAGGGCTCCAAGAAGTAATAATGCCAAAGATGCACTAGACCAGGGCCTTTCATACTACGGTAATTGGGCATGGAGAAGAGACAAGGTAAATGAAAGCAAGAGAGAATGATAGGGTAGTTACATATGTGATAGGAGCATATGGTAAAAGGGCACTGTCATGTGAGGTTGGCTCTGTAATCTCTGTATTCTCAAGTCACCTCAGAGAATGTGCTGTCTCCTTCCTGGTCTTATAGAGGACACCTTGACAGATAGAAATTTCCTTCAGGAAGGGACATTTATGTCTGGATTTTAAGCAAAAATTAGAACTGAAAATGCTTCCTGGGTTCGCTGCTTCTTAATTGACCCCAACTGAAATTATTCTTTATGCTAATGTGATGTATTTAGTTGTTGCTTATTAGGATGTCCTTATCCTAAGTCAGAAGGACTGAGACTCTGGAAATGCAAAGGTCACATCTTATTTGTCAGCCTGTTCCTAAGGTTTGTTACTGAGTACCACACACACTTTGTAGACATTAGCAAAAAAAAAAAAACAGGAAATGTGAAGTGAATCAGGTCTTGTTTGGGGGAGATTGCTTTCATTGCAGATCAACTTTGTCCTTACTGTTTCTTTTCATGGCTGACTGCATATATTCCCAACTGATCAGAGAAAATTAGGATTTATGGCTAATGACTTTACAAATGATATAAACACATATTTAGATATGGAAAACATATTCAGCCTTGAGTTTAGAACTCAGGCTAGGGAGAACAACAACCCAAGGCCAAGATCTCACTGTAGTCAGAAGTTTTCACCAATCCTATCTGGCCCCACAGTCCTGCCTGGTCATGCAACCACTTATAAAGTAACCACACAGAGGCTTATATTAATTACAAAGTGTATGGCCATGGCCTATGGCTTAAGCTTTTCGTTAGCGAGCTCTTATAACCTAATTCGGCCCATTTCTATTAATCTATATGTTGCCACATGTTCCATGGCTTTACCTGTGTACCATTATATGTGCTCCCTCAGTGGTGGAATGGTGTCTCTTTTGCCTTTCCCTTTCTTCTTCCTGTCTCTCTCTTGGATTTATTGCCTGGCTATATCCTGACTCGCCATAGGCCAGGGCAGCTTCTTTATTAATCAGTTACAGAAATACATATTCACAGCATTGTTGCTGGAGTTTTCCTGCCTGGCCCACAGTCAAGATAAATCTCTTTCACCTGCCAGTCCCACAGCCGCTCAGACCCAACCAAGTAAACACACAGAGACTTATATTGCTTACAAACTGTATGGCCGTGGCAGGCTTCTTACTAACTGTTCTTATAGCTTAAATTAATCCATTTCTATAAATCTATACCTTGCCACATGGCTTGTGGCTTACAGGCATCTTTACATGCTGCTTGTCCTGGCGGCGACTGGCAGGCAGTGACTCCTTCTGCCTTCCTGCTCTTTTTATTCTCTCTGTTAGTCCCGCCTATACTTCCTGCCTAGCCACTGGCCAATCAGTGTTTTATTAGCAACACATTTGCCATACAGAACATCCCACAGCACAGCATACAGAAAGACATTCCACAGCATCTCACCCTCCCAGATGACTGGTTGTGTTAGCCTCTCATGTCTCAGTCCCTTCAACATAAGCTACAGCCAGGTTTCTTGATGGTTTTATTATGAGTGATACATGCTTAGAACATAACAGATCTGAGAAATATACCTGGTTGAATATGTGAAGACAACTAGTATCTTTTATTTGATTGCAAGGGACTTTAACTGGGTTAATGCTTATTGAGTGAAGGTAATTGTGAAAGTAACTCACCATACATATTTTCTTTGTCAAAATCATTACACCATTGTCCTTTGTAACATTCTTACATAAATGAGTCATATTAATGCCTGTTGTTGAAGACAATGCTCTTTATAATGTGGAACCTGTGTAGGGCAGGTGCTCAACATTTAAGCTTTACCCACATATATGGTAATTTGTGATAGAGGTAGGCCAGGTCTTTACCAGTGAGGGGGTCATGTGCTCAAACTTTGAACTTTATCTACATTCAAATAATGCCTTGAACCACTTGTTTCACTTTGCACTTAATCACTGGAAATATTTTCTTTACACATTCTTTTGAATAACAAAATTGAACAACCCATGCCATTTTCTACTTGTCTTAGATACCAGGAAGCTCAAGTGAGCCCTAGTGTTTAGGCTGCTTCAGTCATAGACTTTGCATTGAAATTCTCCAGAATATATTGACTCTCATGGTTAGAGATTTGCCCCTTAAATTATATACTCATATTTTCTGCAATATTTTCTATAATATTGTATAATTTAATCCTATAATGATCTTATAAAGATTATTCTGTGTTATATCTAAATAAAAAACTTATACTATGTTACATTTGGCATATGATATTTTCACATAATTTAGTATTCTGTTTATTTTTAACAGTATCCTAATAATGTAGAAGAGGCTAGAAATTGGTTCTATTATTTCTGATACTAGGCAGTTAGATATGTGACTGAATCATGTTCATGAATATAAGACCATGCAGACATAAATGGTGCATTTATTCTCATAATTATGACATTTATAACTTTTAGAAATGCATTGTTTTAAAGAAAATGTGAAGACTATTCAAATGTAACATAGACAACAAATGTACAGTAATTACTTTTATTTTAACTGTAGCTTGAACATAAGTTAATCTATGCTCTTGAAAATTTGCACATTTAATTAGTCAGAATAATTACACAATGCTCAATAGGACATAGGAGGTTCAGTTAGAGTGATTTATATTTGCAAGTAAGTCACAGATTACTGCTCTATGTACATTGAAATCGTCATATATTTCCAAAGAAGCTAAATATTACATGAATTATAGCAAGCTTTTCCGTTGGCCACCAGCTCTCAAAAAATGACATGGCCTTAGCTTAGGCTTGTCCCACTTGCTCTTATAACTTAAATTAACCCATTTATATTCATCTATGTTCTGCCATGTGGTGTTAACTCTCTTCCATCTTGCACCTTCTGTTTCCTTTCCATGTCTCACTGGAAACTCTGCTTTTCTTCTTCCTAGAGTTTTCTCTCTGCCCGGAAGTCCTGCCTATACCTACTGCCTAGTTATTGGCTATTTAGCTTTTTATTATACCAATCACATCAATAAATCTCCAGACAGTGAACATATATTCCATAATAATGAATAGTTTTTTAAACTAAATGAATAATCCAGTGCAGGAGACATTATAACAAAAAGCATTACCTCACTCCCAATAGTTTCTCTTCCTTTTGACTGGGAAAAACTATTATAAAATATTTTCTAAAAATTTTTATTGTTTGACTGTTTCATGCATGTATATAATGAATTTTAGTCATTTTCACCCCATCTTCTTCCCTTATCCCCCTCCCTCAACCCATTATAATCTATGTTTTCAACAAGTCCCCCTCCCTTGAAGTCAATTATTTTGTGTATGGCCCAGTGAGTCCAATTAGAATTACTTGTCCAAGAGTATGAAGTTGCAAAGGGAACTTACATGTAGTTACACCATGAAGTAAAACGAATCCTCCTCCCTCAACCACCTAAAAACCCTCTGAAAGGGATAGTGTAATAAGTCCCTTCCTGATCAAACACATACTGAGCACCTGTCATATTTTCTGAACGTTAACTGACTTAATTTTCAATATTAACTTATTAAATAAGCCTGATTTATTTTAGTTA
>CABHPP010109275.1:2899-23417 GCA_902168425.1 Peromyscus attwateri
TATAGTCTCAGCACTTGGGAAGCAGAGGCGGGATTGCCCCAGGTTCAGGGCTAGACCAAGATGGCTCCGTGGGTAAAGCTGTTTCCCCCAAGCCCGACGGTTGGAGTTCAGTCCCTGGAACACACATGGTAAAAGGAGGGAACTAGCTCCCTCAGATTATCCTCTGATTCTCCATGTCCACCGTGGCATGCACCTACCAATACACATTTCAATATACTGACACACACAATAGATAAATAAATGTTAAAAAGAACAGAACAGTAAAGATCAGATTTGTGAAAGGGAAAAATAAATGTTGCCTTCAAAACTTATTTTGAGATAAAAATTTTGCTTTGTTGCCCAGATTGGCTTGGAATTCTACCCTTTTGCCTCAGTCTCTTGAATAGATGGAATTGAGCAGTAATACTAGAACATAATACTTTTTATAGCTCTAGTCTTGTTCCTGTGTTTTTCCATCACCATTTTTATTTCTTTCTACCTGTCTAGATTTGTCTCAAAGTTGCTATGTAGCTGAGACTGGTCTTGAGCTCTTGACCTTCCTGCCCTAGCAGGAATACTGCCAATGCCTAAATACTGGAATTTCAGGCCCATGCCACCATACTCAGTTAGGTCTTTTTGGCTCTTAGCTTGATAGTTTCTTAGAGTTTGCTTGTTTTTGATGACTCTGATCGTTCTTGCTATGTATTCCTGGCCTCTGTATAGAGGTCTTATAAGACTGGTCTTAAACTTGGAATGATCCTCCTACATTTTACTCTTGAGTGCTGAGATTTGGTTGGATATTTTGAGCTTGAGATGCCTACTAGAAAGCCAGGAGTAGCTGCTGTTGAATAGGGAGTGTTCAAATTTTGACCTCAGAGTTGAGCGTGGTAGCACATGTCCTTGATCCCAGCATTCAGGAGGCAGAGGAAGGCAGAGCTCTTTGAATTCAAGGGCAGCCTGGTCTACTTAGGAAGTTCCAGGCTAGCCAGGGCTACATAGTGAAATCTCTGTCTTTTTTGTTGTTATTTTTTAAGACAGGGTTTCTCTGTGTAGCCCTGGCCATCTTGGAACTCTTTGTAGACCAGGCTGGCTTTAAACTCCGAGATCCACCTGCCTCTGCCTCCTGAGGCATGGGATTAAAGGTGTGTGCCACCCCCCCTTTTTTCCCCACTTCTATTTAAAAAAATACTTATTTTTATTTATATGTATGTGTGATTATATGAATGTAACATGTGTGCTGGTTCCCTTGGAGGCCAGAGGAGGGGAGTCATATCCCCTTGAGCTGGAGTTACAGGCTGTTGTGAGCTGCTGGGAACTGAACTTGAGTTCTTTGGCAAGGCAGTGAGTAAGCACTTATAACCTCTGAGCTATCTTTTCAAGCCCCTATTTCTATTCTTGATCAAGAATAAATTTCCTTTGCTGCTTAGTTATAGAGGGTTTTGTTATTATTTTGTGTTAGTCGGCTTTCTATTGCTATAATAAAACACCTTGACCAAAATCAACTTGGGGAGGAAAGGGTCTATTTCATCTTATAGTATATAGTCCATTCAGGGAAATCAGGGTGGGAACTCAAGACAGGAACTTGGAGGCAGGAACTGAAAGAATGCTGCTTACTGATTTGTTCCTCATGGCTTGCTTAGCCTGTTTCTTATACCATCCTGCCCACCTGCCCAGGGGTGCCACCATCCCTAGAGTTGGACCCTCCCACATCAGTCATTAATTAAGAAAGTGCTCCATAGACTTGCCATCTTATTTGAGGCATTTTCTCAATTGAGATTTTTCTTTCCAGAAAACTCTAACTTGTGTCAAGTTGTTAAAACAAACAAACAAAAAAAATTACTAGGGCATGTTTCTGTAATTTCAAGAGGGGAAAAGGACCTGGTTTGGAATTGAAAATTGGGAGAAAGTTAATTTTTTTAAAAACAAAAATTAGTAGAATTTTACTTGAGAGGTGGGAGGCCAAGAGTTCAAGGCCAGCATTGGCTGCATGGAACCTTGTCTGAAAACAAAACACAAAAAAACAAAAGTCAGGACAACACCCATCATCCCAGTACATGGGAAGCCGAGCAGCAGGGTCATCTTAGATTCAAGGTTAGCTTGAGTTGAACAGTAAGTTACATGACAGGCTGGACTACACAGTGAGACCCTGTCTCAAAAAAGTCAAGAACACTCAGGAGGCAGAGACAGCTGATCTCAGAGTTTGAGGCCAGCCTGGTCTACAGAGTGAGTTTCAGGACAGCTAGGACTAGACAGAAAAACTCTGACTCCAAAAAAAAAAAAAAAAAAAAAAAAGAAAGAAAAGAAAGGGGCTTGAGAGATGGCTCAGCAGTTCAGAGCACTGTTCTTGTAGAGGACCCGAGTTCAGTTCCCACCACCGGTGACAGGTGGCTCACAACTGCCTAGAACTCCAGAGCCAGGATATCTATTGCCTCTGGGGTGTGTGTGTGTGTTTATACACTCATACTTGTGGATGGATGGGCAGTTTTCAGGAGTCCATTTTCTTCTTTACCATGTGGATTCCAGGGATCAGTGAAGGTCCTCAGGTTTGAAAGCAAGCACCCTGACCTACTTAGACATCTCACCAGTCCGATTTCCTTTCTTTTGAAGGTCTGTCTATCCGTGGCTAACTTGAAAGACAAGACTTTATCTCCTTTTGGTGGCTGCTGGGATTTTCACCTAACCTGTATTATATATTTTTCTCTTAAATTTTAATGAAAGTGTACTTGTGTTTTAAAAAAAAATTAAAATTAGGTAGCAATGTATTTTCTACAAATTTGGATGGGTAGAAGTTGATCTCTTACTGCATTTCCTTTCCCAGGACTGTTGTTTGTACTTTTGCTTATAATACAATATAAAATCACTTGGCATTTTCATTGCCTTACTTATTAATGCTTGGCGTGTGGTAGATGCTTAATGATAATACTTAGAAAGTTTATGAGTTTTTTTATTTGACAAAGAAGTAAATTAAAATTACATCTGGGAATGTAGCTCAATTGGTAGAGTGCTTGCCTAGAATGCACAAATCCCTGGGTTCAGTTCCTAATACCACATGATAACCTAGTGACACATACCTGTAATCCAACTACTTGGGAGGTGGAGGCAGGAGGATCAGGAGTTCAGGGTCATCCTTGGCTACATAGTGAGTTGGAGGCCAGCCTGGGCTACTTGAGACCCTGCCTCAAAGTCTCAAAAACAAAAACAGATTTCCTACAATACATAATCCTAGACTCCTAGCTGCTTTTTCCGACTGTTATTATTATGGCAAGTTTTAGTGCCACTGATACGCATTGTGATACAAGTTAGCCAGTACAAAGTTTGAAGAAATAGTGTAGGGAGTCGGTTCAAAGACATGGTAGGAGTGGTTTTGGTCTCTAGGGCTGAATAATGCTTATTCTTTGGAGGCAGCTGTTATAATAGAGTCTTCCTTCCCTTGCCCACTTTCCCACCTACCTTCTCAGTAGTCAAGAATTCTATTTTAACATTACATATGTACTTTGAGTGCTTTGCTAGAAAAGGAACCTAATGTAATAAATCCAGTAGACTCAGCAGTCCACCCCAGGAATGTCCTTTCAATTGTTGCATAGAAGGAGGATTAATGGTGTGAATTGTAGGTGTGAGAATTTCAGTCTGTGAGCTCAAAGTAGAGTTGATTATTTTGTCATTCAGCATGTATTCAGCACCTTCCATCTGTGGGCCACATAGGAGGTGTCCCTGGGGAGCCTAAAAAAAGACATAAAAGACAATTCCCTGTATGGAGAGCTTGGCTAATTGTTGAGAAACTCAAACATAATAAAAAGTAGTTTGATCTTAACAAGAAATATGTCACTAAAGCAGAGTGGTATGGTACATATGTCAAGGACTTGAACTTCTTAAATCCATAATTACACTCTCAAGAGTTACATGCAGTCTTATGCCAGTTTTCAGCCTTTTCTTCTTCCTGAATTGAAGGTTGATTCTACAGTGTTCTTGCCCCAGGATCTCAAGTGTTGAGATTGCAGTAACTACCACACTCAGCTAATTTTCATCATTTGAACTTGACTTGCAAATTCCTTATGCACATAATCTCTCTCTCTCTCTCTGTCTCTAATGCATCTGTATTCTCATTTTTCGTATGTGTTTGTGTGCATGTGGAGGGCAGAGGTTGACATTTAGTGTCTTCCTCAATCATTTTCCACCTTATTTCTTACGTGTACTTTCTTAGTGTGGATGTGTGCAAATGTCTGTGTGGGTATGCATACACAGAGGTCTCCATGGGTATGAAGGTCCAAGGTCCATGTTGGGTCTCTTTCCATCTTTATTCTTTATTTTTTCTCCACCACTAGGTCTCTTACTGAGCCCGAAGCCCATTTCTGCTTTCCTGTCTCCTCCTGTCTTGTATACCTTTCTCCGCCCTGCCATATCACTTCCTTCTTAGTGCTGGGATTAAAGGCATGTGTGCTTCCCAAGCAAAGGCATGAGATCTCAAGTGCTGGGATTAAAGGCGTGTGATTCCCAAGTACTGGGATTAAACGTGTGTGCCATCACTGCCTGGTTCTGTTTCTCTCTTAGACTGAAGTCAATCTCATATAATCCAGGGTGGTTTTGAACTCTGATATCCAGACGGTTCTCTGCCTCCCGAGTGCTAGAATTAAAGGTGTGTGCCACCACTGCCTGGCCTCTATGTTTAATCTAGTGGCTTGTTCTGTTCTCTGATCTTCAGGCAAATTTTATTAGGGTACACAATATATTACCAAAGATGAACCTATTCCTACAACCTCTCACCTATATTCCTATAAGTAACCCCAATAAAACTCATTAGTTCACCAAATTGAACTTTGATGGTATCCGTACTTTGGTCTGTTGTGCGCTCCCTGTCTGGGGTGAGTAGATATGTCTGTTGTGTCTCTCCAGGAAAAGTTTTTTGTTTTTTTTTTTATACAACAGGACCCTTTCTCAAAAAACAAAACCAAAAGCTTAAGATCATATGAGATCTCACCTGAAAACTTCAGCTGTTTATCTTACTGGTATTTTGTCTAATAAGGTTCAGAAAAGATAACTTGTCTTTTGATTTTCATTCTCATAACTGGAAAAATAACTAGAAGTATATTTATTTTTACCACTTTTATATACGGGTGTTACTGTTCTAGTGCTGTTAAATTGTGTATTATGGCTCATGCCTGTGATCCAAGCCCTTTGGAGGCTGCAAAGGATTGCCATGAGTTCCATCCAACCTGGACTACAGAGTAAGATCTTGTCTGAAAAAAAAAGAACATGAAAAATATAAAACATCACAAAACAAGTACTATTAGAAGATAAGCTACCCTTGGGAAACAGCGCCTTTTTCTGTTAGGCACAGTAGGCATAGTGCCTAGGGCCATAGTAGTTTTAGATCTATGATAGTTTTTTAGTTGCTCTTAAAGGTAGGGGAAAAAATTAAGACATATCCCTGAAATTTTGGGTGAAAAAAATACATTTTTGTTTTTCTTTTTTTTTTCTTCTCGAGACAGGGTTTCTCTGGGTAGTTTTGGTGCCTGTTCTGGATCTGGCTCTATAGACCAGGCTGGCCTCAACTCACAGAGATCCGCCTGGCTCTGCCTCCTGAGTGCTGGGATTAAAGGCGTGGGCCACCACTGCCTTGCTGAAAGAAAATATTTCAATATATAACTTTTGCAACAATGCACTCATAACAATCATACGATTTTAATTTTTTGTTGTTGTTGTTTTGTTAGTTTTTGAGACAAGATTTTTCTGGTCAGTTTCAGGGACTTCCTGAAGCTGTGGTGAGTTGTTTACCTTTCTACTTAAGGGCTTCTTGAAGGATGAAATGTTTCAATCCTGAGAGGAAACTGTTACACAACAGTAGCCTTGCTGACTTTATACTCTAAATTTGTGGGGCTTGTCTTACCTCCCAAGTGCTAGGATTACTGGTAAAGCCATCAAGTCTTGCTAATTTTTGTTCTTTTTCCTTTTTTTTTAGTTTGTTTGTTTTGTTGTTATTTTGTCTGTATGAATGTTTTGCCTGTGCATATATATGTATGTGTATCACAAGTGTGTATGCCTGGTGCCTTCAAGGTCAGAAGAGGGCAATGGATCACCTGGTACTAGAGTTACAGTTGTGAGCTGCCATTAAAATATCCATGTGGGTGCTGGAAACAGGAACTGGGTCCTTGGCAAGAGCAACAAGTACTCTTAACTGCTGAGCCATCTCTTCAATCCCCCTCCTTTTTTTTTTTTATTTTGAGAACAGGTCCTCATATATTTGAGACTGGCCTTGATGTGACTGAGTAAGACCTTGAACTTCTGACCCTCTTGTTTCCGTCTCCTGATTGCTGAAATTATTGACTTGTACCACCATGCCTGGTTTATGTGGCACTAGGAATTGAATCTTGAACTCTGTGTATGCTAGGCAGACGGTCTACCAATGAACTGCATCCCCGGCTTTCTTGGGATTCTATGGCCTCTTAGTCCTGTTTTATTAGCCTTTGTGCTTACTTTACATACAGCAGTGAAAACCAGTAGCATTCTTCATTCTTAAGTCTTTGCTGTTACCAATGATCATTGATTATAATACTTTGTATGATCAGTGATTGCAAGCTACTGGGAGCAGAGATCATGTCTTGTTTTCCAGGATTTATATATGCTACATACTAGTAAATACTTGATTCAAGGAATTAAGGAATCCTCTGTTCTTTTGTGTCATGTTCCTTTGTATAAGTTTTGGGGTTTTTTTGTATTTATTATGTATAGTATTCTGCCTGCATGTTTCCCTGCAGGCCAGAAGAGGACACCAGATCTCATTACAGGTGGTTGTGAGCCACCATGTGGTTGCTGGGAATTGAACTCAGGACTGTGGAAGAATAGTCAGTGCTCTTAACCACTGAGCCATCTCTCCAGTCCCCCCCTCCCCTTTTTGAGGGGAGATACTTGCTAAGCCAGTCCCTTCCTTACCTGCTTTATCATCTGAAGGCTTTTACTATAAAATAGTTAGTTAATAACTCCAGGGTAGTTCCTCCCTCCATTAAGTTTTTCTTTTTCTTTTTTTTTTTTTTTATTTATTATTACTATTTTTTTTTTTTTCGAGACAGGGTTTCTCTGTGTAGCCCTCCATGTCCTGGAACTCACTCTGTAGACCAGGCTGGCCTCCAACTCAGAGACCCACCTGCCTCTGCCTCCCGAATGCTGGGATTAAAGGCATCGCCATCATTGCCCAGCTAGTTTTTCTTTTTTTTTTTTTTCCTTCTTTTTTTTTTTTTTTGCAAGCTTTATTTTTCAGAACACAAACAGAATATCACACAACAACTGTGAAAAAACAAATCCTTGGTCTATATAAGCATATGTGGTGCTGCTCAGTCATATATATAATAGTTCCACATTTTTTTTCTCTTTTAAGAATCAACATACAGTTTTCTACAGTGGGTAAAACAATTTACATTCCTACCAATGAGATCATGTTGTTGCTTCTATTCAGTTTCCTTGCTAGGTAACACAGGTACCCTGATAATCCATTGTGATTTTGATTTGCATTTCCCTGACAACAATTGACACTGAACACTTATTCATAAACTTGGCCACCATTTCTGGCCACCTTGTCATTTTGACAAGGCAGCTACTCAGTTCTTTTATGCATTAATTTATTTTTTTTTTAATTCTATGACATAGCCTTTATTTAACTTGTTCTTCCATTACCTAATGTGTTCCCAGATAAACATACTATTTGTCCCTTTACACTCTCCAGTGTCTGCTCATATCTCGCCTTCGCACAAAGGCCATCTGTAGCCTTTTCATACAGCCAGCAATGGTTATTTCACATTATAGTCTACCTCTCTACCTACAGCATCTAAAACAGTACCTGGAAACATCTACTCAATAAACATACAAAGCAACAAAACATACTGTACTATTTTCCTGTGAGTAATTCTTCAGTCACCTTTACTTACATATACTATATACGTATATATGAAACTGGTTTATCATCGCACTAAGTGTTTCTTCCCAATCGGGCCTCTCTCGGGGGTGAACATTTCTATGTAGCTCTGGAACAAAATCATCCTCTTCAGACTGTATTGAGGACTTCATCTTCCTTCTTTAGGTTGGATTTTTCCTTCTAGTGCTTTCTGTAAGGCTGGGTTTGTGGATAGGTATTGATTAAATCTGGTTTTATCATGGAATATTTTGTTTACTCCGCCTATGGTGATTGAGAGTTTTGCTGGATATAATAGTCTAGGTTGGCATCCGTGGTTTCTTAGTGTCTGCATAACATTTGTCCAGGACCTTCTAGCTTGCATAGTCTCTATTGAGAAGTCTGGTGTTATTCTGATAGGTTTGCCTTTATATGTTACTTGGTCTTTCTCCTTTGCAGCTCTTAATATTTTTTCTTTGATCTGTATGTTTAATGTTTTGATTATTATGTGGCGAGATGACTTTCTTTTTGGATCCAGCCTATTTGGTGTTCTGTAAGCTTCTTGTATCTTCATAGGTATTTCTTTCTTTAGGTTAGAAAAGTTTTCTTCTATGATTTTGTTGAATATATTTTCTGTGCCTTTGAGTTGGTATTCTTCTCCTTCTATCCCTATTATTCTTAGGTTTGGTCTTTTCATGGTGTCCCAGATTTTTTGAACTTTTTGTGTTACAACTTTTTTGTCTTTAGTGTTTTCTTTGACTGATGAATCTATTTTCTCTATTGTGTCTTCAGTGTCAGAGATTCTCTGTTCCATCTCTTGTATTCGGTTGGTTATACTTGTTTCTGTAGTTCCTGTTCGTTTAGTCAGGATTTCTATTTCCAGCATTCCCTCAGCTTGTGTTTTCTTTGTTGTCTCAATTTCTTTTTTCAGATCTTGGAATGTTTCTTTCATCTGTTTAATTATTTTTTCTTGGCTTTCTTTGCTTTCGTCCAATTTTTTGTTTGTTTTTTCTTCCATTTCTTTAAGGGAATTTTTTATTTCCTCTTTAAGGAAGTTTTTCATTTCCTCTTTAATGGAGTTTTTCATTTCCTCTTTAAGAGAATTTTTTATTCCCTCTTTAATGGAGTTTTTCATTTCCTCTTTAAGGGAATTTTTTATTTCCTCTTTAATGGAGTTTTTCATTTCCTCTTTAAGGGAGTTTTTTATTCCCTCTTTAATGGAGTTTTTCATTTCTTCTTTAAGGGAATTTTTTATTTCCTCTTTAAGGAAATTTTTTATTTCTTCTTTAAGGGCCTCTATCTTTAAGGATTTTCATTTCCTCTTTGAGGAAATTTTTTATTTCCTCTTTAAGAATATTTTTTATTTCTTCTTTAAGGGCCTCTATCATCATCTTTAAGTCATTGTTAGGATTAATTTCTTCTGTTTCTTCTGCCTTGGTATGTTCAGGACTTAAAATTGTAGGGTCGGTAGGTTCTGGTGTTGTCATATAGGCCTTTATGTTGTTGCCTGTATTTTTCCGCTGGCGTCTACTCATCTCTTTCTCTGCTCAGTGCAGATGGTGTGAGACCCTAACCCTTCAGGCTTACACCTCTAAGCCTCAGAAATGAGAAACTTCAAGCACCGGGAAATGAGAAACTAATAATCTGATTCCCTGGGCAAGCTGACCACCTCTGTTCTCAGTCGGTGAGGTATATATTTACGATTCTGGTGATATGGTTCGGTGGTTGTGTGGTCTTAATAAGTTCTTTTGAGAGCTTCTTGAAATACAGGATCCAAAGACACCTCTGACTCCGTGGCTTGCTGAATAGCTGGGTGGCTGGCCCCTGATGTCTTCCTCCTTCTCTGGCTCCTCGATCCTTCAGGTTCCTGGGAGCACCGCGGCGTCCTCCCTCGTTGCCTCTGTAGTCACAGCTGCACTGATCCCTGCCACGGAGCTCAGGTCTCGCAGGGCAATCAGCAAGGTGATTAACATCCACTGTGCAGGTACAGGTGTCCCTGATCCTTGTAGCTCCTCTTCTTGTGTTCACCCAGCTCTGTCGCGCCCCAAAGGGTCACCCGGGGAGCCCCCGGCCGCTGCTCCTTCCCTGTGCTCGCTATGACCACGCCGCCGCTCGTGCCGCGCCTCTCACCTGTGCGCCCGGCGATCCGCTCACCCGCAGGCCTGGGGAGACCGCACAGGAAGGATCGATCCAAACCACGGATTTCCGAGGAAGGCAGAGAAACTCTGATGCTCTAGCCAGCTTTTCTTAACTTAAATTAATCCTTCTATCTTTTTTCTCTGAGCTTTTATCTTTCACTTTTTCTGTATACCTTTTTTGACATCTTTCTTTGTGGCCCTGTTCCTCTTACTTCCACATCAGTTCATCATCCTATTTTGCTCTCACACACAGCCCACCAGCGGCAGCCGCCATCTTCGGATCCCCTAGTTTTTCTTATTTATAGCTCTAACAAATATTTAACAGAATTTTGTAGCTAGAGTTTTCCTGCCTGGCCCACAGTCAGGACAAATCTCTGTCACCTGCCAGTCCCACAGCCGCTCAGACCCAACCAAGTAAACACAGAGACTTATTTTTTTTTTTTTTTGGTTTTTCGAGACAGGGTTTCTCTGTGTAGCTTTGCGCCTTTCCTGGAGCTCACTTGGTAGCCCAGGCTGGGCTCGAACTCACAGAGATCCACCTGCCTCTGCCTCCCGAGTACTGGGATTAAAGGCGTGCGCCACCAACGCCCGGCCACAGAGACTTATATTGCTTACAAACTGTATGGCCATGGCAGGCTTCTTGCTAACTGTTCTTATATCTTAAATTAACCCATTTCTATAAATCTATACCTTGCCACGTGGCTCGTGGCTTACCGGCATCTTCACATGCTGCTTGTCATGGCGGTGGCTGGCAGTGTCTCTCTCACTCAGCTTCCTGTTCTCTCAATTCTCCTGTTAGTCCCACCTATACTTCCTGCCTGGCCACTGGCCAATCAGTGTTTTATTTATTGACCAATCAGAGCATTTGACATACAGCCCATCCTACAGCAGAATAGAGTATTTGAATAGGTGAATTTATATCATGAGCTTCATGGACTTCGAGACTTAATATTGTGCAAGCGCCCAGGCTCATTTCATAGGGAAGTAACCAATATATAATCTGCTTTCCTGTTTAATGAACTTGATAATCTTACCTTGTGTCAGTCTTTCTTGTTGCATTTATCTCTGATTAAGTGTTTTATTCTTTTTAAAACAGAGGATCTCTCTATGTAGCTAAGGATGATCTTGAACTCCTGATCCTTCTGCCTTTACCCCCAAGTGCTAGAATTATAGGCACATATCTCTTTCCTAGCCCATAGTTTATTCTTGGGGGTGTAAATGTGAACAAATACAATGAGAAATGTGTGTGAGAATTTCATAATGAAATGTATTTTTTGTATGCTAATAACATTTTAAAGTTTTTTTGTTGGTTTTTTATTTGATTTTTGTTTGTTTGGTTGGTTTTTTGCTTTTGGTTTTTGAGATAGGGTCTCTACATAGACCTGGTTATCCTTGAACTCACTATGTAGACCAGGCTGGCCTCGAACTCACAGTATCTGCCTTTGCTTCCTGAGTTCTGGGATTAAATGTGTGCACCACCATGTCTGGTATTTTAAAGTGTTTTTTTCTTTTAAAAATATTTCTGTTTTATGTGCATGTAAGCATACTGAATGTCTTTAAGCATACTGTGTGCATGCCTGGTGCCTGCAGAGGTATACCGGACACCCTAGAACTGGAGTTGCAGACAGTTGTAAACTGCCATATGGGTGCTGGGAACTGAGTCCTGAGTCCTCTGCAAGAGCAACAGTGCTCTTAACAGCTGAGCCATCTTCCTAGCACCAGTCTTCTTTCCCCCGAAAGGTCTTTTATTTTATAGAAAAAATCCTGTTTCCAAATCTTGGATCACTTACTGTTTTTCTCTCTTGATTGATTTTGTAGGTGGTACACATAATGGTAGTTCATGCCTCTGATCCTAGTGTCCAGGAGGACAAAACAGGGTAATCATGTGTTTGAGGTGAGCCTGGCTACATATAAGACCCTTTTTCAGAAAAATAAAACACAGCTAAACAAAAAACCCACTGGAAATCCTTAGACCCTATACACTCTTTGTTTCCTACTGTGCAGGCTAGAGTTTTGCATTCATGTATCTACTCTTGAGGGTTCTTTTTTTCTTTTCTTTTTTCCGAGACAGGGTTTCTCTGTAGCTTTGGAGCCTGTCCTGGAAACTTGCTCTGTAGACCAGGCTGGCCTCGAACTCACAGAGATCCGCCTGCCTCTGCCTCCCGAGTGCTGGGATTAAAGGCGTGTGCCACTACTGCCCAGTTGTCTTGAGGGTTCTTGCTTTTATTTACTCTTTTACCCATGCTTTACTCCCAAACACATAATTAGTATTTAACAAGTATTTAGGTGATTTTTATTTATTTATTTGTTTGCATCTGTTGCTGAGAGGAATGAATTTATTTCAGCCTACAGGTTACAAGTCCATCATTGTTTAAAGTTAGGGCAGGACTTCAGGCAGGAATTTAAAGCAGAAAAATGGAGGAAATGCAGCTTGCTGGATCACTCATAGGCCCATGCTTAGTTAGCTTTCTTTTTGTTCTTCCTTTTTGCTTTATTTTTTTTTTCTCCCCAAGACAGATTTCTTTGTGTAGCCCTGGCTGTCTGGGAACTCACTCTGTAGACCAGGCTGGCCCTCAGACTAATAGAGATCCCACCTGCCTCTGCCCCCCTTAAAGGCGTGCACCACCACCATCTTGCTTTTAGTTAGCTGGTTCCTCCCACAGTGGTCTGGGCCCTCTTACATCAAGACAGTTTTTCCCAGACAGGTCCACAAGGCAATCTGATCTAGACAATCTCTCAAGACTCCTTTCTCGAATGACTCTAGGTTGTGTCAATTTGATAACCAGAGCCAACAAGACAGTGATTTTATCTATCTTTTTTAACTCCCTGGATGCAGGGTCTCTTATGTGTAGACCTAACTGGCTGGAACTCAATGTGTAGATCGGACTGTCCTCAAACTCACAGAGATCCACCTACATCTGCTTCCCTAGTTCTGGGATTAAAGGTGTACTTAATCATATTTAGCTTCTTTATTTTTTAACCAAGTTGACCTAGAGCATGTTGTAGAATGAAAAGTGTTGTCCCCTATGTAATGCATTTTAAAAATCTCAGCCAGTCATGGTGGTGTGACAATTTCAAAACCAGTCTCAAAAACAAAAACAGGTGGGGAGGGGGAAGTTGGTGATGAAGATCAGATTGTAGAGTGCTTGCCTGACACATGCGCAAAACCCTGGTCTGATCCCCAGTGCTACATCAACTAGGTATGGTGGTTCCGGTTTGTAATTCTAGCACCGGGGAGGTAGAAGGTGGAGAGAAAGAAGATCACAAGTTTGAGGCCGGCTTGAGCTGGCTATGTGAGACATTGTCTGAAGGAAAACATTTTTTAGATAATGAATTAGGCAGTATATTTGAGTTGTTTAAATAGTATTTGTATATTTCTACACATTTCCTCTTTTAGCTTATTAGTTATTAGGTCTCTTAGTTATTCCCTGCCCTCCAGTGGTTACAGCACAGTTTATAATTTTAATAAAGTTATTATAAATCCCATTGTTTAGATTCTGCATTGTTGGTTACAGGATTCTCTTAGTGTTTTTTTTTTTAAGTTTTTATTACATTTATTGTGTGTAGGGGTGTGTGTGTGTGTGTGTGTGTGTGTGTGTGTGTGTGTAGGTGTGTGAATATATGCTGTGGCATGGGTGTGGAGGGCAGAGGATAACTTGAGGGAATTTGTTCTCTAATGTGTAAGTCCTGGGGATCAAACTCAGGTCATCTGTCTCGGTGTCAAGTGCCTTTACCCACTGAGTCATCTCACAAGTTAGTGTTTATTAACAGAATATTTAAAATCTTTTTTGGTTTACTTTTTAGACAAAACAAGGTTTCTCCCTCCTCTTTTGGGTCTGATGTCTGGAGCCCAACTTAAGCTTACAGGTAGCTTGACCTGCTTCTTCTAGTGCCATTGTGTGTTCTGAGTTATCTTAGATACGGAACAGTTTGGTGATTTACTCTGACCTTGGCTGTACTATCTTTTCTATACTTTACCAAAGTATCAGTATAAAGGTTATTGAGTATCTCTTAGAGATTTGCCTGCCTCTGCCTCCTGAGTGCTGGGATTAAAGGCGTGTGCCACCACTGCCCAGCTCTTTATGTGGGTTGACAGGGACTGAATTTAGGTCATCAGAGTTGGTGGCAGAAACTCATGTTGATTACTATAATCTTTTTTGGGAGGCAGTGGTGTACTTCATGTAAAATAAATATGGTTTGTTTCATGTATTTGCATAACTGTTCAGTGTTTTTCTTCTGCCATAGGCTTTTGTTTTCCCATGAGTCCAAATGTGAATTACACTTGCTATATTCCATCCAGTCCTCTTCATTAGTAGGAAGTTTCTTTAACAAATGACATTTAAGAATGAATGAAAGAAGATTAGGGAAGATCCTCTTAGGTAAAATGTGAGAAACATGGTTCTGTGGCCTAAGATATGAGGCAGTAGAAGGGAATACATTTAAAAGATTTTTTTAACAGTATTGTGTGTGTATGATATGGGGTGGATGTGCATGCCACACCGTGCATATGGAGTTCAGAGGACAACTCTTTGTGAAGTTGACTCTTTCCATCAGGGGTGCTAATACTTTCTTCATAATTGTGAAGCCTTTTTTTTTTCCCCCTCTTAGGCAGGTTCCTTTCTTTTTTCAGGTTTTATTTTATGTGTATGAGTGTTTTGCCTGCATGTATGTCTGTGCACATGTGTGCCTGGTACCCATGGAAGCCAGAAGAGGATATCAGATCCCCTGGAGCTGGAGTTACAGACAATTCTGAGCTACTCTGTGGGTGCTGAGAACCAGACCCAGGTCCTGTGCAAGAGGAGCTGATTTGTAATCACTAAGCCATCTCTCCAGCCCCTAGACACACTTTTCTTAAATGCCTAAAAGAAAGTCAGCGGTTACAAGCATCAACACATAAAATCTGAAAAGTCATGCCATTGTAGCACTGAAAAGCTACAATCTGAATAAATTGCTTAAGGTACATCTTTTTGTGTTGAGTCTGTCTCTTAAATTATGCCAAGAGTTATAGTGTAGACATCTGAACAGTGTGTGAAATGACAATATTTCCCTTTGTCCTCAACATATAAAAGGCACTTAAATATTTGTGTGTAGGGATGGATTAGGGAGGTAGCTCATTAAGTAAAGCACTTGACACACAAGTGTGAGCATTTGAGTTTGAAATTCTAGCATCCACATAAAAAGCTGGGTGTGGTGGCAGAGGCTTGTAATCTCAGTGCTGGGGAGGCAATTTTCTTGCTTAAAAATTGCATGTATATGAAATAGATTAAATCTGTGTACATTATAAGCAGATTCTTTATATTCTGTGCATTATTTTTTCCCTCTCCAAATATTTAGTACAATTTTGAAAATTAAACCAAGGGAAATCAAGGGAAAGATTGTATTTGTGTGAGTTAGGCTTGAATGAGCAAGGTAAACCATGAGAAACAAGTTGAAAATTCCAGTAAGATGGAGCCTGCATCAGCTTTAGTGATTAGGTTGACATTGTGCTATATTCAAGGCAGTCCCGGTTTGGCATTTTGAAACTTTTGTTATAAGGATTTCTTCTTTTTCTACTCCTCTCCACCCCAATCTCACCATAAAATACATATGGTTGTAGCTTTTAGATTTTTAATGCTGGAGATTGAGCTCAGGGCTTTGTGTATGTACTTTTGCAAGTACTCTACCACTGAGCTGTATTTCTCCTCTCCTTCCTTCCTTCTGGAGATAGGTAGTTCATGCTGACCTGGAACTTACTTTATAGCTTTGGCTTGTTTTGTTTGTCAGCAGTGGAGGTCTGCAAGAAGCTCTAGAAATGGTGGGGAGAGATCTTCAGAGAAGACAAAGAGAAAGCCCAGAATGTTAGAGCAAACAGACATAGAATTTTGGTAAAGAGATAGAAGTTATGCTCAAAAAACCAATAAGTCTTAGCAGTGAAAATCAGTAAGCAATTGGTGAAAGTTGTTGAAATGTGGCATTTCATGTTTGCCTGGAGTAAGGAAAGAGCACCAAAGAGCATTTCCATTACCCTCTTCCATGCAAGTTGCTTTCACAGATTTTCCAATTAGAGGTTATTTGGGTTGTCTTTTTGGAGGTGCTATGAAGTCATTCATACTTTAGGGGCAGACATTTTAATACTAAATAAACTCTAATTTTAGTCTCAGAAAATGGAATCTTTGAGGAGGCATTACAACCCTTGAGAAGGCATCTTGGTTTTGGTAGGAAAGGTTCTTGGAGTCAAAGAAGAGGAACATGTTAAACGGTTGAGTTTTCAGTTCTGCCTAAGATCTTGAATGGTCTATCAGAACCATGGGTTTCAGAATGATTTCAGAAGTCTGTAAACTTTAAGTTCTGGGCTTGATTAGAATAGGCAGTTTCTGTCTATGTATTACATGTCTTTTCAGGAAGAGCCAAGTGAAAAGAAGCAAGTCAGATCAATCCTCTTGGTTCCATCCTTACAATCTTGTTTTTCTTCACAAGTGTTTGTATTGTCAGAATGAGTTTTCCTATTGTCTCCCAATTCTTCTGAGAGTGAAAAGTTTGGGAATGTGGACTGCAGTTTGTCTTTCTATTCAATTCTTTGTACCCTTTTCACTTTAAACATTATTAACTAGTGGATTAGCAGCATGAAAGTAGTTAGTAGAGAAAGAAAACTAAAATTTTTGATGTTTGGTTGAGAAATACTGTTCTTTGACCCAGTTTTGCAACTGCCTGATATACTTGTTGGTTAATGTTTTCTTTGCATTTTAAAACTTCAGTGCCTTGAAGAAACAAAAAATACCCACAATCAAGGCACTGAATCTTAAAGTTCTCAGGCACATTTCTTGACCACTTTTTTTGTAGACATCTTTCATCTTGGTATCAGGCAGTTTAGTGGCAGCTCTTCCTTTAGCGAACTTCTCTTTCCTTTGTCTCGGCAGGCTAATCTGTCCTGGAACTGGAACTCACTATGGAATTCAGGTTGGCCTCGAACTCGCAGCAGTCCTCCTTGCCTCAGCCTCAGTGTTGGGATTACAGGCATAAGGTTCCATTCTCTGCTCTCAGGGAGGCTTCCTCTTATTTTCCTAGTGTTCTTTGTTGGTGAATATTGGAAAATTGCTTACTCTTCTCTTTCATGGTGTTTGCTTCAAGGTTTTCCAGTGCTCTGGCGCTTTCCAACCCCACAGCACTTTGTACAGGAGGTCCTCAGATTCTTTTGATGGACTTGTGAAGAGAGAGGGGGTCTACGAAGCCTTGTGTGGGTGGGGCTAGGTACAGCAGGGCGGGGCCATTGAGGATCCCCTGGGAAAGGCTGAAAAGTCTAGTTGAGAAAGACCCGGTGGGCTGTGGTTTCAGAATTTTCACGAAGGCTTCGAGTACAAGGTTGAGGGTATTGGGTACCTCTCTCCTGCCTCGCCTTTCTTGATTCTGGAAGTTTCAGTAGCCCATTCTAGGTTGCTAAGACGCGAAAAGGCTGCGGCTTCGGCTCCGGGGGCGGATCCCAAGGGTCTTGACGCTGCTCGGGGCCGCTTGGCCTCCCGATGTTGGGGGAGGGGTGAAGAGGTGCTGCTCGCGCCTCCCTTTGCGCCTGCGCGACGGGCTCCAAGCGGGTAGGAGCGCGTGCGCGGTGACGTGGACGTCCGGTGCGTGCGCAAGCTCTTCAGCCGAAGCGGACACAAGGTGTGCGAACCCTTCAGATTAACCCGCCCCTAGAGGGATATGAAGGACTCGGGGTGAGGCCGACCACGCCCCGCACGGTAACTCTCGGTCCAGGGTGGAGGGCTTCGCTTCAGTAGTGGCCCGATTGGAGTTTTTTGAGAGTTTAAACCACTTGTGTATTTGAACGGCTTGACCAGTGTTCCGCAGAGAGAGCTTCGCACGCTTGGGCCTGGCTGGGCCTTGCGCGGTGCAGCCTTTGGTCCCTGGAGTGAGTTGCGCATGTCATCTCGCGCTCCTCCCCGACCTTACTTCCGTGTCTCTCCGAGAACTAACTAGGAACATCGACGCCGGAGACCGTGGCCACGAGGCGGGCGGGGTGAGAAGTGCCCATGGCATGGCCCTACCCTCGCGTGCGTGGGGTGTTGAAGAGCATGAACAGCATGGCACGTTCTAGCCTGACGTCTAGCCATGACGTTTCTAGCCTGGCTGTAGGTCTAAACCTGTGCTGAATAGGCACAGGTTTTACAGTTCAGCTCTGGAGGTTTCAACTCTCCCAGGGAAACAACCAACGTCAATTTCTCTAAGGAACTGGATCCAGTGTTTTGACACCTAAACAAAGGTCCCCCAGCGTGTAATTTCTGGTCAAATGAAGGCAAGGCCAGGAATTTAATGGGGAGGGGCGATGTGTGAGTTGAATGGGAGTGAGAACTTTGTAAACAAAGGACCCGTGATTTGTAAGTGCAAATCGAAGGCGGAGAAAACAGGTGGGGAAAAGCAGGTGTGTTTTCTTTTTTTCTTTGTGGGAAGCCTTGACTGGTTTTCTGTTCATAGGACTTCCCCTTTCTGTTGAATTTTCAAGTAGGTTCTGGCTTGAGTGTAAGGTGAGCAGGAGTATTAGTAAGCTTACCACTACTAAATTGGGGAATCTGTGTTCGAAGATTATTTAGAGAAGTTGGGAGTCTTTTTCGAACTGGTGAAATTGGTGGCAGAGTGTATTGCTGTGAAGTTTTTTGCCTTCACTTACGTTCCCCCGGAATGTCTCTTTGGCAAAAGGATGGAAGCAGGGAAGGGTGGAGAGTGTCTTGATTGGCAGAACGGGAAAATCTCCGTCTGAGAGAGACCCACTCTTGTTCACCGCGGGATCCGACACGTGGATCTTGAGACATTAGGGCCCACTTATGCTCAGCCTGTGCGTGTTGAGCTTGCCAACCTTGAGTGGCCGAGTGCCTAGTAATCTCTGCCTGGCCTGCTTTCCTTTCGGGCACGACGCCGCAGCAAGGCTGCAGTTAAGGTGCAGGCGAGTGGCGTGACGGCTGCTGGGAAATGGGCTGGCGGGGTGGCTCCTGTGTAGTCTCCAAGGTAACCGAAAGCAGCTGAACAGCTCTGGGATCACAGGGTTCCGCCTGGCTGCACGTGATCCTTGGGACTCTACAGTAGAAGAGTTTCCTTTGCGACATCTTTTTCACGTTGTTTCTGGCTAGTTGTCTTCTGTAGTTGAAAAGCAGAATAACTGGGGCCTTTTGTTTTTATTTTTTAAACACAGGTAATGAATTGGGTCCCCTTAACTGCAACATAAAAGAAATTTAGTTCTCTTAGTGCTTTGGCCTATTTATTTCAGATTTTTCTTTCCGTTTCTGCTGTAAAGGTTAGTTTTTCAGATTCTACTTAGTAACTCGTAGGCACCTAAAAGCTTACTAGCCTAAATTGTTTCGGATTGATACCTAGGAATGGAAATACTTAATAAAATTTGAGTTTCAAAATGCGATTTAAGGAACAAACATCGTAGTGAACCTGCCATACAGTAATTTAATTTATTGTTTGAAAGGGTATGGTTAGCATGTGCAACATTCAGAATGTGTTGACTATCATTTGAAAGTTGTGTTTTAAAAGTAATATATTGACTTGGAATTTTGACTTGATGTAGTTGAATTTTCTTGACACCGTATGTAAATCATTAAATTGCTACATGGTATGTTTTGTGGATTGTATCAGGGTCACCATTATAGTAAAATTTACCAAAGACCACTGGAAGAAAAAATGGTACTCTTGAGTTTGTTACAATTGATGCAGTTTGCTACACTGTTTTAAATCATATTCCTTAGAGATTGTGTATATATGTAGTGAGGGGACTTCAGGAATCACCAAGGATTTGTCCTTTTACAACTAAACTTACTTTAGGCCCTTTCTAACTTACTTTAATCTATGTAAATGCTTAATGAGGAAAGGCTGAAGTAAACATTTTTGAATTTTAAAATGTAAGTAGACCAGGCTAGCCTAGAACTCACAGAGACTCTCCTGCCTCTGTCTCCCCAGTGCTGAGATTAAAGATAAGCACCACCAGTCTTCGTCCTTTGTTAAAACTTTAAGAGAGCAAAATACAGAGTATTCCAGTATTGCTGCAAAGGAATTTTTTTTTTCTTTTCTGGAGTAGCCTCGCATTTCTAAAGTACATTTGATTTTTGCAATGGACATTTATGGTTATCTTAGACTTTGGAGTCGTTTTTGTATGTGTGAAACCCCATACTCACCAATTGACGAACCGTAGATGAGAACAATCAAACACAGGGCTGGGGATACATGTAGTTCAGGGGTATTCCACTTGCATATCACGTGAGAATCCCTGGCTAGGTTCAGTTACCAGCACTACTGGGGCGAAAATCCTGTTTTAAATTGTAGCCATTGTATCTCAAGTTCCTGATAGTTTGGGACCATGAATTGGCTCTTTGATTTTATGTATTTTGGTTAACTGATGGAATAAATTGATAGGTTTAGTTTTTGTTTTTTTTTTAAAGACTTTGTGCAAGCCTGCAAGTTTTGACTTTTCCTGTTTTTCATGCATATTTACACATTTTTTTTTTTAAAAATGCCTGTATACAAAGTTGAAATAAAGCAATTTGATTTTTTTTTT
>CABHPP010109276.1:0-36091 GCA_902168425.1 Peromyscus attwateri
TGTGTGTGTGTGTGTGTGTGTGTGTGTGTGTGTGTGTGTATGTGTGTGTGTGTGTTGTGTGTGTAGGCTAGAGGACAATCTCAGGTGTCACCCCACACTCCAGCCATCCACCTCTATTTTTGAGACAGAGTGTCTCATTAGCCTGGAGTTCCCTATGTAGGCTAGGGAGTGATCCCTAGGGACCCTGACTATTTCTGCCACCCCACATCTAGGATTATAATCCTACATCACTGTGCCTAGCTTTCATGCCTGGGTTTTGGGGCTCGAACTGAGGTCCTCACACTTGTGTACTTGCAGAGCTGTCTCCCGAGCCTGGTGATTCACTCATTCTTCATCTATGTATACAGTCAATTTCCTCTCATGAATAATTAATAAGTAAATAACAAGTGATGCCCTTTCTCAGGTCACTTTGTGAAACATCCAGTTACAACCCAGTTAGAGTTTCTCCACAACACAATACTGAGTGAGCGCTGCGTGATTGGCGGGTCCCTCCCTTTGGCTTCCATGTTCCACCCAGAGTGACGTGAAGTCTCAGGTTACATTCAGTTTTTCTGTGTCATAGCTTCTGTTGTTCCCATCCTCTTTTCTCTTAATGCTTGTTTCCCTCACAGTCCCTTGATAGAGTGAAAAAGAGCTGACGTTTCCTTTGTGGATCCTATCCTATAGCTATCAATCCTATCCTGTGTCTTTATCATTTGGGCAGAGATAGGCTTGTACTTAGACTCCAGTTATTAAGAATGAGTCCCAGTTCTGACCAATCAGGGAGCAGCATTATCTTGACACACTGATTGGCTCAGAGATGGGCAAGCTACAAACAACTGCAGCCAATCAGAAAGAACACAAACAATTTTTTAGGGAGAGTTACTAGAAAGAGATCTCTTTAGGTACCAGTCTTAGTAAGCCAATAATAGCTCATAAGCTTGAAAACACGCCTTTAATCCCAGCACTCGGGAGGCAGAGGCAGGCAGATCTCTGTGAGTTGGAGGCCAGCCTGGTCTACAGAGAGAGTTCCAGGAAAGGCGCAAAGCTACACAGAGAAAGCCTGTCTCGAAAAACCAAAAAAAAAAAAAAAAAAAAAAAAGGAAAACACTTAAAACAGTTTTTGCTTATTACAAATGGGAACTTGTCTATTCTCATTAGCACAGAACAATGAAGCAAGAACTAGAATTAATAGGCAGTGCTTTGATGATAGTGTGTTGAAGGCCTGGATCTAGAGGTTCCTGAAGCCATGCACATGTGCTGGATAAACCAATCACAGGAAACAATAATAACTCAATTGTTCTGAAGTTTTCTATTGCTCGAAATGGAGTAGTCTGTTAACACACGGACCAGCGCACTGCTCTCTTAATTACTGCTCTATTTCAGGCATTTGCACTCTTTGAGAGGATGTTTAAGAATGTCGTGTCTGCTGGAGCCACTATGCTCTGCACTCTGAACATATGTCCATTGTCTGAATAATTATCAGCAGTGTGTGTACTGACTGATTATGCACGCTGCTGACTAGAGCCAGCAGTAGGTATAATTTTACTTGAAGTTAACAAGAAGACCCAGGGTGCCACTTGACGTACTCAATTCTGAATCCTTGCTCAATTGTCTATGTTAGGATCAAATCATTGAAAACAAAAGCAGCAAGTTGTGTGGCATTATGAACAGTCTGTTGCACAATATGTCCTCCAGTGGCATCTTTTCTGCTTTAATTCTAACTGAATATGTAAGAGACAAAGTCCCAGATCATTTGCTAATTTGTTTAGCCATGATTACTGCTGTACCAGAGGCATGCTGGAAAGACATAGTGCGGACCATATGGGGCTGATATTCTTATTATAGTCTCATAACTTTGGCCTTGTGTTCTCTCCTCACCTCTCTCTCACTCCCTTTTTCTCCCTTCCTTTAATATTGAAATATTATGGTGAAGTGAACATTGGCAGGGCACTCACTTAAATGATTACCACCCTTTTAAAATTCTAGGGCCCCAACCAGTAAGAGGCCTGCAAATGAATGACACACTTCTGTGGTGATATTTTGTTTGTGCTCTAACAAATAAAGCTTGACTGGAGATCAGAGAAATGAAGGAGCAAGACACAGCCACTGCTTACCTCTACTGAATCCTCAGACTGAAAGGGCTGAGCTTCTGTCTCCACCCTGCCTTATCACTTGCACTCTCTGCCCAGCCATATCACTTCCTGTTTCCTCCTCCCAAGTGCTGGGATTAAAGGTGTGTGCCACCACTGCCCAACCTCTATGGTTAACTCGTGGCTAGCCCTGCACTCTGATCTCCAGGCAAGCTTTATTTGTTAGAGCACCAACAAAATATCACCATATACTTATTGTGGTTGCTTTGACATCATGGTCTTTGTCCCAGTCTCCCATACCTGGAGTATTACTCAGACCTTAAGAGGTCAGGATCTCATAACATACAGGTTGGGTTAAGCTATCAGACTCACTCTTGATGAGGTTTACATCCCTAGCAGATTACTCACCTTCTGTAAGACTCGGTTTCACCTCTCCATAGTAGGATGAAATGCCTACCAGCATGGATAGTTGTAAGGATTCAATGAGTTCACGCACTTAAGAATTCAGTACTGAGCCCACTAGAGACTCATTCCTCAAGAAATGCCAGATTTTGCACCATCCCCAGTACTTTTATTCCATGTGACTAGAAAGACAGGATAAGATGCTTACCCACTCATCCTCCAAGGCTGTAATCAGTTTCAAATGGGCTTTATTTCATCATCCTCTGTAGTTTATTTTTTCTTCTTTTATTTTAGTGAATATATTAGTTACTCTTTAAACATTTCTGATTTCTTTATAGACAGGCATGTCTTTGCTAACTTTATCACCAGTTCTTGGACATGTGTATGATTCATTAACTTTTAAAAAATTTAATGGCCGTATACTTACGTAATTCACAATTGGTGGCTTTTTCTGGCTCTCTTGTTGAGCACTGACTCTAGAGGGTCAAATGTGAAGGAAGAGATAAGATAATTGCATCACTCCAGGAGAGAAATGAGGATGGAAGAAGCTGCCTCAGTTCTGACTCCAGTTGTTCTTTGTACCTAGGGCTTGCATTGAAAGAATAAAAGCGTTAACAAGAAATGAAAAGAAGAATAATAAGAAATCAAAACACAAGCCTTCCTCTTCCATGAGGACTAATTCAAGTAGTTTTATGGCCTGTAGATGGCTCCATTTTCCTAAAGAAAGTTGAAAACTTAAGTATTTTCTGGAAGAATTTTTTTTCCCCTTGTAGGTTTGGACTTCCTAGACCAAGGTGATGGGTTCACATCAACTAATAAACATTTTTTACTTTCTTTGTTCAGTTGACGACATATGCTTTGGATCACATTCTAAGACAAATCATTCATTTTGAACCACTCTTTAAGAACCACTAAGAAACTTGAGTGTCCACTGAAAACTTCTGTAGCTTGATTACATTGAAGGATCCCTGAAATATTTTCATTCACTCAGTTAATGAATGGCTACTTTGTTTCCAAAGTGGTGCTACTTAGGTCAGTGAAGATTAATTCACTGTGAATGAAAGTATTATTCTAAGGTGCATCTCTATCAAGAGTGATAAAACACAGGTTTGTGGACAAAATTTATTAATAATCTCTACCTGCAAGGCACAGTGACTTAGCATGCTATATGAAGTCACCGTGTAAATGACAGGAAGTTGTAAATCTAAAGAGTCAACAAGCCTTGGGGAAAGTATTTGAACAACTTGAGTCTGGGATGAATATGTACATACCTTTATTTTTTAATGTTATCCATACCATGCAGTATAGTATTATTATCTATATATAGCATTATTGGTGTAATTACTAAGGCCACTCCACGTAGTTAAAAGGAAGATTTATTTAGTGGGTAACTTACAAATGAAGGGATAGGTAGGTGGTGGGTTCTGGAAAAGACGCAGCACAGTCCGGCGGTGTTCTCTGGAGAACCTTCCTCGGTCTACCTCTCGCGTCCAGGTCCCGGAACCAAGAGAGCGAGCTGGCCCCTCCAGATCTCGGGTCTCCAGGTGCCTCCCTTGGCCCTGCCTTGTAGGCGTGACAGTTGCCGAAGTGTCAATGGGGGTTGGAACTTCCAGATCAAAGCTGGAATGGCTACCCACTACATAGCATAATCTGTATGACCTTTACATCATGTTGAGGATAATAAGTAATGAAAGTTGATTTCAAAGATGTGGGAGGATGTACTGATATCACAAATAAATGCTCTATGATCTTTATATAAGGGACTTGAGTACCTGTGGATTTTGGTACCTGTGAGGGACTTGAAAGTAATCTTCCACTAATTGGTAGAGATGACTGCAAATTCTGTCATTGAAGTTATCCAATTATTGCAATTATTCGTTATCTATTTTTTGTAGTTGATGAACCAGAGACAGAGAGCCATGGGGTAACTTCTTTAAGTCCATCCTGGAGTTTTTCTTGTGGGCATTAGTCTTTCTAAGTCATCTGAGCTCAGACCACTTTCTTAGCATTGTGGGGACCTGCAGTGCCTGGGGACTAGAGCAGCTTTGTTGATCAGACCTCCCAGGAGCTTTAACCCCCTTCCCCTGTCGTTCTTTATTTACTCTGCATTTACCCCAATGCCGATTCCCTTTGTCAAGTTATTTCAGATTATATTATGTCCTTCCCACCATCCCCCGCCAGCTATACCTTCTGAGTCTGTTTTTTCTAGCGTTAAAAAATAGAAAAACCTCCTTAATTGTAGTGAATGTGGGAAAAATAGAGAACAGGGCTACTAGACATGTTTAAGTGGCTGATGGGTTTCTGTAGAATATCCATAAAGAAGTGTCTGTAGCAGACTCAGAGTCAGCTCTCCTGGAAAGCTCACATCTTCAGGACTCCAGAGTTGTTGCCAGCTCAGGAGGATAACTCTCTTTGGCCTTTTACACTGCTTCTCTTTCTGAGCTCTGTATTTCTGCTCTCCATCTCCACACACCCTTTTCTGACCCGATCGGTACGTACAACTGAGGCCAGTGATACTCCATCAGTATCAAGTTCCTTTTCTTTAGGCTGCTCAGATTATAGCTATGTGCATCCTACCTGGCTAGCAACAACATTTCCCAGCTGTTCTGTATACCTGTCATGGGCAAGCAAATGCTGTCACGTCAAGTAGACACACGGGGTTTATTTTGTATTTTTTTTTGTCATAAAAATAAGTACATCTGCGACGCCTTTGCTTATTTCCTTATTTACTACACTCACCATGATATGAGGAAAGACAGTCACCTTCACAACTAATATCAAAGTTGTGTATCGAAACTGGCAAGGCTGCACTTCAATTCCAAGACTGCTGGGTAAGAAAGAAAGAAAGAATGCCATTCCTTGCTCAAGTACAGTAGTTTGGGTCTAATGCTTTGAATTTGTTTTTAAGAATTACTATTTTTTTTCAATACTTAAGGTCCAACTGATATTTTAACAGCTATGTAAGTCAAATTGTGTTGGACTCAGCCTAAAGGGACCTTTGCTATGCCTTTGTAAAACACATCAGATTTGATAAAATCAGCCCTGGGTAGTGCCTTGGAAGATAGCCTGTGAACTAACATGGTTTATCTGTAGAAAAGCTACCTAGGAAAAGTTAGCACTGTTATGATGGTCGGAGCTCTTTTTTTCTATGTTTAGAATAAAAATCTACTACTAAAACTAGTACTAGAGGGAAGACTTGCACAAACTTGGGGTCTTCAGTCTTTATGGATTCCTCCCAGTGCATGTGATTATTTAGAAAATGGGGGTGACCCCAGTTCACAGTCTATGCTAGTGCTGTATTCATCTCTCTTAATTTGGTTACTTAAAATAGTCTTAAAGTTGATACAGCAAAATTGAGAGATATGGATGGGGAGGAAACTCTGGTCTATGGTCACCCACATAGTAACCAAACTGGGAGCAAATGGGAAAGATGCCAGTGAAGATTTTGAGGAAAATTACTTCCACAGAAACCAGAGGCTTGGCCTAAACTCTAGGACTATTTAAATTCTAGGCGCCTAACATTTACAGTGTGTGTGTGTGTGTGTGTGTGTGTGTGTATGCATATGTGTTGGGGGGTAGGCTAGCAGAAAGAGAAGTCTTACTAACACATGGAATTCAGAAATTAGGCAAAAAAATCTACCAAGAAAAATATTAAATACTGTCTTGTTCTGTTTTTCTACTCTGAAAAATATATCGTATTTTTCAGGATTATCTGAGAAAAAATATATCCCATCTCTATCTATCTATATTTATTTCTTAAGGTATGTGTCTTAAATTACATACCTACACACATATGTATGTGTGCTTGTACATATACTGATAGTGTATATATATACATATCTATATATCTATTATCTATCTATACATATACATCACATATATGATAGAGCAAGAGATATAAGAGAGGGAGAGAGAGAAAAAGAAAGAGAGAAAGGGATGAAGGGATGAAGGGAGAGAAGGAAGGAGGGAGGGAGAGAGAGAGAGAGAGAGAAAAGAAACTTTTTAATGAGAGATTTGCTTACAAGACTTTGGGGGTTATAAGCACTCATGATCTTTTATTAGCAAGCTAGACAGCCAAAGATGTAGTTCCAGATGGACTCCAAAAGCCTGGAGACCACGAGTACTAAGAGAAAGGTAGAATCAATATCACAGCTTAAGCAAAGAATACCTTTATCATTCTGCTTTCTATTCTGTTCAAGCCCTCCATGGACTGCATACCTACCACACTGCAGAAGGTGGATCTTAAATGCTCATTTTACAACCTCAACTGCTGATCTCTGCTGGAAGCACTCCCACAAACACCACCAGGAAGAAACATTTCTTCGGCTGGGCATCATTGGAGCCCATCAACCTGACAAACATTAAGTTTAGATATCAGACACACTCTGAGAACAATGTGGATGACAAAGTTACAGCTTAGAATTTGCCACATACTTGGAATTTCCTTTTCGTAGTATGTGCACATTCAGTATGTGGTTCTTTACTCACTGCCCTTCTTTCCTAGACTTGGTTCTATCCGCAGACTTATTTCTACCCAGATTTAAAGGACCTTGACACATGTATAGATACTCTATGCTTAACATCCACATCTAGGACTCACACACAAACCAATCTCTTCAAACACCACAAAGAGCCAAAATGCAAATTACCATAAGTGGTACTTATGTAACACCGATTTCAGGGTAACATGTCTCCAGATAATGTAGTGTACTTGAACATGTCTTCTTTCTCTACATTCTATTTCTTTAATGTTATTGTTACCACCATAGCAATTGACAGCAAAAGCTTTTCTCTAAAAAGCCATTCATCTAATATATTGTGTCTAAATTTGTTGACATGATTGTAGACTATGTACGTTTCTTGGAAATAGAGTCAATGTGTATATTCATACATGTGTTTCATAGCAATTGCCTGTCTTACACAAAGGATATGTTTGATAGAAAAAAGAAAGTGTTTGATGAATATTCATTAAGAATATATATGAATAAATGAATGAGCAAATATATTTTCATTGTGTTAGGCTGTTTGTAAGAAATTTAAAATGTATCAAGTTGTCAAGTGGTTCCCATCTGGGAGCTCACACTAATATTTGGATAACTGGATAAGAACAGAGGGTTCAGAAATGTGTTACCTAGGCAAAGACTGAAAAGTGGTCAGTCCTGTTTATATTAAAATTTCCCCAGAAGTATTTTTGTTTTGCTTCAGTTCTAGGACAAGTTCAGATTTAGGGTGAGGATGTGTTTTCTGCAGGAGTTGTCCCTCAAGCCTGTTTTTGCAGGCATTCTAAAAGCAACAACTGGAGCTCATGTCTAGACTTCTTAAAGTGTTTTGGCTAAGAGACAATCTATATGTGAATGTAATTATTACCAGTAGTTACTGCAGAGGTATGTAAGATAGGAGGCTTGTGTTGTGTGGATACGTAACATTGAAATCTTGCCACGCCCCTTTCCCATATCTTTCTTCTCTCTAGGAAAAACACTCAGATGGCACAGAGCATATCTTTATTTTCACATCTCCAGCATTACTTTCTTTATGCACATATACTGAAACCATCTGTCTAAATTGTGGCAAAATCTGCCAGCTCCAGATTGGCCTCATTAGTCATTTGAGAACACATAAACAGAGGGATTATGAAAAAATAAATAAATCTTGGCTAGCTCGTGCTAGTCTGGGAAGGTTTTCTCTTCATCAACATCATTGCCAGACATGAAAAGACATAGGTTTATATCTTTAAAGCATTTGGGGGGGTTTTCGTACAGAAAGCAGATAAGAATTTCTCAGCAGCTCACTTGATCCTTTATGATATGCTGTCTCAACTGTGAACCAAGTGAAAAACCTTTCACCTTAAAAACCCGTCAAGGCCTTTGGAGGGCAAAATTCTCCAATATGCCAATAAGCAAATGCAAAGATGAAGTGAGAGGAAAAGCAAAGTATTTGGGGTATTATTGCCACAAATGGCTATTTGAAAGGTTTTTATTTGTTCTGCGCACAAAAAAGTTGTAAATCAATAACGAACACCTTCCCTCTGTGTTGTCAGCCCCACACAGTTGAGTACCAGAGGCTTAGAGGCTGGGCCTCCACATATAGAGGCTTGTAGTTCTCATGCCTGATAAGTTGAGGTGCATGGCTCCAAGCTCTGGGCTTTGAATACCAGCAGCTGAAGACCCAGCTGTCACATGAAACTTAAAAGATCTTATTAGTTGAAAACCTGGAGCCAGATACTGGGATGAAAGCTGAAAGATCAGAGAAACAGAACAAGCCACAGCCAACCTTACTTTACCAACTCCTCAGCCTCCAGAGCAAGACTTCCTGTCTCCTCATGCCTTATATACCTTTCTGTGCCCTGCCATCTTCTTTCCTTCCTAGTGCTGGGATTAAGGGCATGTGTGCTTCCCAAATACTTGGAGCAAAGGCATGAGATCTCAAGGACTGGGATTAAAGGCGTGTGCCACCATACCTGTCTCTGTTTCTAGTGTGGGCTTGAACTCACAGAGATCCAGACCCATCTCTGCCTCCCAAGTGATAGGATTAAGGGTGTGTGCCACCACTGTCTTGCCTCTATGTCTAATCTAGTAGCTGGCTCTGTCCTCTGATCCCCAGATAAGTTTATTAGGGTACATAATATATTGGGGTACACAATATATCACCACACCCAGCAGTGAGTGTTACCATTCCTTGGCCACCAGGACCCATGGCTCATTACTTATGGTGGATCTCAAGAACTCTAATGATTACTTGCAGTTCTTACTTTTGGCTCTTCTGAGCTTTGTCTTTCATGATCTCCATTCTCCACTTGCTCTTCCTGGCTCCCTGCAGCTCTTTAGCTGCCTTCTTATTGACGTTGGGTGAGTCTTGGGCTGTAAGACTCTGGACTTTTTTGTTTGTACAACCCACTTAGTCTACCCCTTGTGATGCAGAGTACAGAGAAGCCTTCAGTGTGTCTAATGTTTCAGCTGTAGTTTTCCAGAGGCTTCTCACTGTCGTCTTTTGTCATTTTGGAATTCTGTCCTGGAACTTCCATATTAGGTACAAAGAGGTTTGTACCCTCAATGATGAGACACCATATGGAGGAAAATTAGGCGACTTCAGCTACTCACAAGCAACAGTTGCTGTAAGTAAGGGAGACCAACTTGGAACCTTAAGCCTATTGACTGTTGTGGGCTTAAGAGATGGGCAGAATTGCACAGCCAATGACCCCAAGCATAAGCAATACATTGATATTGTCATTAAGTTTAGATTGTTTCCTATGAAGCAACGAACAACTGATATAGGTTTAGAAATTTTAGCACTAAAATGAAGAATGGAGGGTTTTTTGTAGGTCAGAGGGCATCTTAGTACCCCTAAACTTCTCGTCTACCTGTACACACATTGAATGCACACTTATAATCAGAGAATGGGTCCCAGATATTCTTTTTGAAGAATTCTTGTCAGCTTTCCTTGCATATGGGTAATTATGGCATTTCTGTGTGATACCAACTTTGCTGTTTGGATTCAGTCAGTATCTATAGATTCTTATTGTTGAGATATCTAATGTTCAATGTTAAGTAATAAATAATCAAGCTAGATGAATTTTGCATGAAAGTCTCCTTCAGTGAAAATTTGTAATGCCCATGAAAATACAAAAGAATATTCATTACTGAAAAAAGAAACAAAATTGTTGCACATAAGCAATAATGATTTCAAATGTTATTATTTATGTTCATAATAATTCAGAACTTTACAAACAATTTTACAATAAGAAAATTGTTATTCAATATGGCAATTGAGACTACTTGGGAGATAAAATTTTTTGAAAAATACATCTTGGGCCAAATAATATATAACACTTAAATAACTTAAGAATGGTGATTATATCTTACTCTCAAAATTTGTAAATCACCTGTTATACTAGTGTTCAAAAAGATAGTTGAGTGCTCTAATTACTCCATTAATTTTGTTTATTTAATTTTTATGTTTTTGTAAAAGTACTGGAAATTGTGTCAAGGCCATCACACATGCTAGGCAAGTGTTCTTGCCTGAATTACATTTTTATTCTATTTTTTAAAATTTGTAGATGGATCTGCTAACAAGCTCAGGCTAGCCTCGAACTTTCAATCTTCTAGTTTCAGTCCCATTAGCGGTTGGGATTACAGGTGTGTGCTACTACATCTGGCTTACATGTGGACCTTTAAAACAAATTTGAAGGTATTTATTTACACATAAAAACTGAATATCAACTTTGTTATCTTAATATTTTAAGAGTTGGAATTTATATTTAAAACATCTAGGATACATAGCCTTGATTCAGACATGATCAATAATTTTTAGTAACAGGGAACTTTTTTTTAACTTGTTTAAATTCTAACAGTCAATAAAAATTATAGATGTCTGTATATTATTAGGAAATCAAAACAGCAAATATTAGATGGAGAAGGGAAAAAAATCACACACGATCACATTTAGCTTATTTAAGTCACACTTCAAAACATGGGTTTTACAAACAATCTTCTTAGAGAAAAATTTCTAATTGTGTTGGGTCAATAGAGGCTTTTCCTTTGGCTACGTTGGAGTGGAAGAAACGTTTAATAACGTTAATGCAGTTCACCATCCAGAGCCAGCCAAATTGTGTCCCCATGCAAGGGCAGTGGGAACAAGCTTTCATTTTGTATTGTTAAAGTGCAATTTGGTAACCACAGGCAAAACCTGGCAGCTGACAGGACTGAGAACTCATTGTTGCTAGGCTGTAATGACAAAGCTGTAAAATTCAGTCATCACCCTACACAGCCAAAAATATATCCCATAGGCTTGCACAGTGGGCATGTGGCTTGTGATAACAAGCATTTACTCTTACGTTACACATTTGTAACAAGTTAACTGCTGTGGCTTACCTGGGACCTTGACAAAGAAGTAGGTCTAATGAGATATATGCAGCTTCCCTTGACTTTAATGTTCTAAGACTGGCATCCAAAGCAAGGTGTTGGCTTCTCCCTAGGCTTCTGTCTTTGACTTGTAGACATCACCTTTCTTGCTTTCCTCATGAGGTCTTCCTCCGGTGTGCTCACATCCCTGCTGTCTTTTTGCTTTTTCCTCATCTGCTATGTGTCTAGCTATTGTCAAAAAGCGATTGCCATGTGTGAGAGTTTCTGGAGTATAAAATACAGAGAAAGAAAAGGCCACGTGCCACGGTACTACGATTTATTTAGAAATGAAACTTAGATGTGAGTTGAATGCCATGGAAACATAAATTAATAAATTGAGTCCACAAGGACAGTAGTGCATTGCTTTGCCAAATGCAAGCCTGTCATCAGTAGGTTGGCTAAATGGTGGAAGCTGACCTCATTGGAGAGGACAGTGGTAGATTCTTTGCACTGAGTGAGTTCAATGGTAGTGCCCTGTACCAGGCTTTCACCGTTGAGCCACCAACCAACTCCTAAATCATAACACAGAGACTTAATAATAGTTAGGAATGCTCAGCCTAGCTTAGGCTCATTTCTGGCTAGCTCTTTTAATTTAAATTTAACCGTTTCTCTTTATCTTCCTTTTGCCTCAGAGCTTTTACTTTTCTTTCCTTCTGTATATCTTACGTTCATTGCTTCACATGTCTGTCTGTCTGGCAGCTGCCTGGCTTCTTACTCGGGATGTGTCCCTCTCTTTCTCCCTCTTCTCTCCTCCTCCTCCTTTTTCTTCTTCTCCTAAGCCTAGAATTCTCCTATTTATTCTCTCTGCCTGCCAGCCCCATCTATCCTTTCTCTGCCTAGCTATTGGCCGTTCAGCTCTTCATTAGACCAATCAGGTGCCTTAAGCAGGCAAGGTGAGACAAATTCAACATATCCTTGCATAATTAAACACACATCCTTACATTGTTAAACAAATGCAGCATAAACAAATGCAATACATGTTTAAAAGGTAAATGTAATATTCCACAGCATAAACAAATATAGCACATCTTTATGTAGTTAAACATTCCACAACAGTGCCCAGGTTTTGTGGAAATGCATTCAAGCCACATGATGAGACAAAAGTATTTTGTTAACATTATGGCATGTTTACCACTAGTTCCTGGCAAAGTTGCAGGATTCTAGGACCTTTGCATGTTGAGGTCAGAGGACTGCTTTTGGAATCAGTCCTCTCTTTCCACTGTAGGGCCCAAGGGAGGAACTCAGGTGCTTAAGTTTGTCTGCTGTATGCTTTTGCCCATTGCAATTTCACTGGCCCAGCGACTCATACCTTTCGAATTTTAGATTTATAGTAAAGTTACACATGCACATATTTTAGAGTTAAACATTTTGTAAGATTAAGAAAGAGTATAGTTCTTGACTCCCATTTTTTGCCCCAATGGCAACTACATTACCTACTTAACCTAGATATTTTAATATTTATGTATTTGAACAGGATAATTTTATATTGTATTTAAGCTTTTAGAGAACACATTTCTGCTACCTCCTCTTGATAGTTCACTTTTGCAGAATGTTTTACCCACCATCTATTATTATACATACTAAAGATAAACCCTCTTTCTGGTCATATTCTTTAGATTGTATTGTATGTTCATATGATTTGGGGGGGGGAAGAGTTCTACATTGCTTTTTGTGTTCAAGTTCCATCTTACTTTAGACTTGTATAATTAAGATAACATTATAATCAAGATTCTAATTAGATCCTATGGTTTATAAAATAAGATTCAAATGAACAAAAAAGTAATGTAACCAAAAGTACAATGAAAATAGGAATACTGTGACTTCTGAAGTCTTTTGGAGGTTATTGAATTAAGCAAGGTGGTACTCTGAAAAACCAGAAGTTACTTACTAAGACTTGGTAAATCTTTCTTGGTCTATTTCCCAGAAACTGAGAATGAAAAACTCTCATGACTTGGAACCAAATCGCTTCATCCATTCTAATTATTGGCTTTACATTACAAAATAAAAAAAGAGGAAATAACTAAATTGATGGTTGAGACAATATTAAAATAATTTGAAATGATAGGTCTCTGTGTGAATGTGGGTATAGCCTGGAGGACAGGACACAGATGACAGTGAGGCAGAACATGTGTTTCAACCCATTCTACTTTTGTATGTTATCAGAACATACATACACACACATGCACACAGCACAAGAATGTACAGGAGACTGAAAATAGTATCAGTGATGGGTCATACCCATTTATGGTCATTTCTGCTAATCACAAAAAAGAAGAAAATCTCATTAATAAATAACTTGAAAAATAATTATTGTTTGATAAGTATCAAGATTTTAACACATTTTTCCTTTTGCTTCCTTATGTTCTAATGATAATTATATTTGTGGTGAACTACTCCAAAATAAATTTTTTGATATTTAAGGCCTAAAATTACTATTTTAAACTTTTGTGCAGAAATGCCTCATAAGGAAAAATTTTTAAGAATGAGAGTGTTTTGTGCTAGGATGATTCTCTCTGTCTGTCTCTGTCTCTGTCTCTCTCTCTCTGTATGTGTGTGTGTGCTTAGAAGTGAGTGACTGGAATAAAAAAATAATCTCAGGGTAATTGAAACTATAGTTCTGTTTTCTGTCTCTCTTGTTTTCTTTCACACACTCTCTCTTCTTTTTCTGCTTCCTTCTTTTGTTTTGATAAACATACAAGATCGATTTTGGCTATTCCAACTTCTCAGAACCATGTTTTGAAATCAGGAAGCTTTAGGTAGGGATGAATCTACCCTGACAATACTGGATCTCAAGTTTGGGGACTTCTCATTAACAAGGGTTTGTCAGAAATCCTGGGAAGGTCTCTATCTAATCTGCAGCACATCTGTCCAGGCCCATCTGTTTTTTTTTAAGAGTGTCCATTGAGAAGTCAAGTGTATTCTATTAGGTCTGACTTTATATGCTACCTGGTCTTTCCCCCTTGCAGCCTTTGATATTCTTTCTTTGTTTTGTATGTTTAGTGTTTTGATTATTATGTTCCTAGGGGAATTTCTTTTTCTCTGGTTCAGACTGTAAGCTTTGTGTACAGCGATAGGCATTTCCTTCTTTAGGTTAAGGAAATCTTCTATGATTTTGTTGAAAATATTTTCTGTGCCTTGGACCTAGGCTTTTTTTTCCTTCCTCTAATCTCACTTTTCATAATTCATACATCTTGTCTTTTCATAGTGTCCCATATTTCCTGGATGTTTTGTGCCTATTTTTTCCTTAGACTTAACATACATTACACAGAGTGAGAGACACTGGAACATTATGTCTTAACCTAAATGGGATATCTCTATGAAACCTTTCTTCTCAGGGCTCAGGGAACTCAGCTGAAGAGGAGGCAGAAAGATTGTAAGAGCCAGAGGGTGTGGAGGACACCAATGAAACAAAACAAGGTTTTCTAAGCACAGCAGGACCAACACACATATGAACTCAGAGACTGTGGCACATGCATAGGACCTGCAGGCATCTTTCCCAGATGTGGTCCCAGCACTGAGAGGAGAACTGGACATGTGCCACCATCCCAAACCAAGAAGCTATCTCCAATTGATAACCACTTGCAAATGAAGAGCTAGTTTTCTCCAATGGAGTCTCACTGGAGATACAATCTACTCTTAAGGGCTGGCCACATGCCTAGCAGTAGGCTAACACAAAATGAAGTCGGTGACATCTTTGGAGGTTCTTCATATCATGGTGTTTTACCAGGGCATTTTTTTTTAACCTTACAGGTCCTTTATGCATATATTATGTCTTCCTATTTTGTGTTTTTATGGAATTCCTGTGTGCAAATGTGTGTGTCTCTGTATCTATATACATTTCTTGTACCTTTTCTCTGGCTCTTTTTCTGCTGTGCGTTTGTTTGTTTTGTCCTGTACCTATTTTATTATTTTTGTTTTATCTTATCTAGTTTCATCATTATTATTTAGATGCCTATTTGTTTTCTAAGAAGAGGAGTCAGAAAGGGTGTGGATACAGATGCAAGGGAAGATGGGGAGCTCGAAGGAGTTGGGGGGATGTAATCAGAATATAGTGAATAAAAAATCTATTTTCAATAAACAAAAAAATAGGAAAAAGATTTTTGGTGACATGCTTACTAAGTTACAGGATCCTATAAAACTTGAAAGAGGAAGATGCATTTAAAAGGACTTTGGACTTAGTGGGGGATACTCATGTGGTTTGCAGTTTCTGGCAGGTATTACTAAATTACTGCCAGCTATCTCATATTGGATTGAGTTTCAGGAAGACTCCCATGAATCACTCAGAGCCATTTCTTTTTCTGACTGCAGAAGGGCCATGTCACAAGATGTCAGAACTTCTCCTCCTCCATGAAAGCCATCATGGCATACAGCTCCAGAAATTGGAGGTGGTTTCCCCCCAAATTTTAGTGGAAAAGATACAAAGTTGCCATGTATAGAATTAGGTGCTATGAAACATATTTTAAAAACCTTATAGATCCTATGCAAGGATAAAGGGTAGAAGATCTCTCAAATTTAAAAACAGAGTAGATGCTTACATAACATTACTATAACCAGCCATAAAAGAAAAAGAGATTTTTTTCTAATGTGTAATAACAAACCAAATTCTGTCCAACCGTGATATTAGAGAGACCAAATTGTTATAAATTTCCCTACACACAAAAGTATTGTGAAATTGTTGTTTAGTAAAGAAATAATTAAGGCAATGTGATTGAAATATATAAGTAAACGTGTCATGGAGAGGTACTAGGTAGTTAATTTGTATTATTGCATTTTTTCTCAATTTGGATGTCAGTGACTTTGTCAGCCTTTGCAGATCCCTTTGTGATTTCCCTTTACTGTAAGAGCATGGGACTGACCTAGGCCCTCTGTATGCTCTGACAACTGTGAACCTTGGTCCTCTTGTGACAGGGACTACTGAGACTGGGAGCACGGACTGTCTCTGACTCTTGCTGGCTTTGGGACCCTGCTCCTCATACTGACTGGGTCGCCTGCCTTGCCCAGCTTAAATATAAGGCAAGGTGCTTACTCTTACTGCCACTTGATATGCCATGTTTTGTTGATATCCATGCCCCTTTCCGAAGAGAAAGAAGGAGTGGATGATGGGGGGTGGAGAGGGGATGGCGGGGTGGAGGGGGCAGGTGGGAGGAGGGACTAGGAGGAGAGGAGGGAGGGGAAAATGAGGTAGGGATGTAAATAAATAAATAAATAAATAAATAAATAGTAAAAAAAAAAAAAAAAAAAAAAAAGAACCAATGCAGTTCTTAGGAAGAGCAGCAAGGTTCCTGAGCAGTCCCAGGGGCTATGTGCCTGCTCCAAGGACTTCAAGTTTCCTTTTTGGTGGTTGTTTTATTTTTATTTTTATTTTACATACTAACCAGTTTCCCCTCCCTCCTCTCCTCCTGTTCCCTTCCTCACCTTCCTTCTACCCTGCCCCCATCCACTCCTCAGAAAGGGTAAGGCCTCCCATGGGAGTCAATAACACATGGCAAATCAAGCTGAGGCAGGACTAAGCTCCTCCTCCTGCATCAAGGCTGAATGAAGCATCCCATCACAGAGAGTAGGTTCCAAAACATCAGGTCATGTGCCAAGGACAGATCTGGTCCCACTGCTAGGAGCCCCATAAACAGACCAAGTTACAGAACTATCACCTACATGCTGAGGGACTAGAATGGTCCCCATGCAGGTTTCCTAGTTGTCAGTCTAGAGTCCATGAGCTCAGGTAAGCTGTCTCTGTGGGGTTTCCCATCATAGTCTTGACCTCCCCCACCACTGGCTTGTACAATTCTTCCTTTCTCTCTTCAACAGGACTCCAGGGGCTAGGCCCAGTACTTGACTATGGATCTCTGCATCTGCTTCCATCAGTTACTTGATGAAGGTTCTATGATGACAATTAGGGTAGTCACCAAGCTGATTACAGGAGGTGGCCACTTCAAGCACCCTCTCCATTACTGCTAGGAGTCTTAGCTGGGGTTCTCCTTATGGATTCCTGGGATTTCCCCTGGCACCAGGTTTCTACCTAACCTCATAATGGCCCCCTCTATCAACATATCTCTTTTGCTGTTCCCCCCTCAGTCCCTTCACTAACTTGACCATCCGGATCCCTCATTTTCCCATTCCTTATCTCTTCCCCCCTACCCCCAGCTCCTGGTTTACCCAGGAGATCTCATCTGTTTTCCCTTTCCAGGGTCTTCCATGCAACCTCCTAGGGTCCTCCTTGTTACCTAGCTCCTCTGGGGCTGTGATTGTAGCCTGGATATCCTTGCTTTACATCTAATATCCACTTATGAGTGAGTACATACAATATTTGTCTCATGGATCTGGATTACCTTACTCAGGGTGATTTTTTTCTAGTTCTATCCATTTGCCTGCAAATTTCATGATGTCATTTTTTTTTTTTACTCCTGAGTAATAATCAGTTCATTGTGTAAATGAACCACATTTTCTTTATCCATTCTTTGGTTGAGAGGCATCTAGGTTGTTTCCAGGTTCTAGCTATTATGAATAATGCTGCTATGAACATAATTGAGCAAGTGTCCTTGTGGTGTAATTGAGCATCCTTTGAGTATATGCCCAAGAGTGGTATTGCTGGGTCTTGAGGTAGATTGATTCCCAATTTTCTGAGAAACCACCATACTGATTTCCAAAGTGGCTGTACAAGTTTGCACTCCCACCAGCAGTGGTGGAGTGTTCCCCTTACTACACATCCTCTCTAACATAAACTGTCATCAGTGTTTTTTTTTTTTTTTTGTCTTAGCTATTCTGACAGGTGTAAGATGGTATCTCAGAGTCATTTTGATTTCCATTTCCCTCATGGCTGAGGATGTTGAGCAATTCCTTAAATGTTTTTTGGCCATTTGAGGTTCTTCTGTTGAGAATTTTCTGTTTAGATCTGTACCCAATTTTTAATTGGACACAGTCAATAAGACAAAAGGGCAGCCTACACAATGGGAAAAGATCTTCACCAACCAACCCCATATCTGACAGAGGACTAAAGAACTCAAGAAACTAGACATCAAAATACCAAATGATCCAATTAAAAAATGGGGTACAGACTTCAAGTTTCTTAACTTCAGGAATGCATTTTTTCTTGGTGTTCAGGCTGCTCACCAGGAGGGTTGCAGCCCTTGGAAAGTTGGACATTCAGTTTGGATGCTGCAGTGACTGGCTCATGTGCGCCCTCTGTTGGATACCTGTGTGGTTGTTCTTACAGATGGTGCAAGCTCATTGATAACTTGACCTCTGCAAAGAAAGTTTCATTAGGATTTTGGAAGTTTAGCTTCCTTCCTTCCTTCCTTCCTTCCTTCCTTCCTTCCTTCCTTCCTTCTATCCTGCCTGCCTGCCTCTTCTCTTCCTCTCTCTCTTCTTTTTCCCTTGCTCCCTTACTCTCTCCCTCCCTCCCACACTTTCTCTCCCTCCCCTCTCTCTCTTCTTTCCTTCCTTGTTTGCTTGCTTTCCTTCTTTCTGTTACTTTCTATTTTCTTATTTCCCAGAATGGTGTGGGACTTGTATTTTATTATTCTCATTTGTTTTTTGCCTGAGATTTTAAAGCCACTTTAAGTATGCTCTTTTATCTTTTGAACTGTAAGAAACAAGAGCAGGAACAACAGCACAATGGAGCTGAATAAACAATCAAACAACCCCCTACAGTGGCTAATATTTATACTGTGATGGAAAGTGGCAGAAACACCAAAGTAATAGACTTTAGCAATGTAAGAGAATATAAGATCAATGTGTTTCTCATTTTGGCTATGTCAGACCAAATCAATTTAACTACTAAAACGTATCCTACATACTGGGTACTTCAAGTCACTCTGTCCTTTAATTGAGAGGCATTCTAGACTTGATTCGTGGTATGGCATTTTTGTGGTAGGACATTGTCATCCAGAACAAAAAGTACTAGACCAAAGGGATATTTGAGGAGGGAAGGAAGATGAAGGTCAGAAATTTCATCTTGGGGAGTGACCTAATGTCACTTCAATTCCAAACACAGTTATATATTAAACTATGAAATTTTAGGCCTAGAAACTAATCAAAATGTCTTCTTCCATTTGAAACCTACTTATGAACTTTCAATCTGCATACAAGTGATCTCTCTCTCTCTCTCTCTCTCTCTCTCTCTCTCTCTCTCTCTCCCTCTTTTCCACCTTTACTCCATTACTTATCTGCTGTTCATGTTCATCTATTTGTGGATATAAGGCAGGAATAGAAGAGGAAACCAATTTTGAATCCATGTTGACAGAATCTGACTTTGCAGTGTCTGCCTTACAGAGTTTGGAAGTTTATTTTCTCTTCCTCCTCCTCTTTCCCCTCCTCTTCATCCTTCAACTTTTGTGGGTTCTTATTAGCCACTTCTGAAGGCTTCAAGGGCAATGCTAGCTGGGTCTTTAGTTCCTCAGATGCTCAGCTCACTCCTTCTCAGTCCTTTGTTCCTCATGCATCTCTCCACAATTTCCTTTTGGTTGTTGCTGTTGCAGTTATTTTTTGTTTGTTTGTTTTTTGAAGCCTCTATCTATCTATCTATCTATCTATCTATCTATCTATCTATCTATCATCGATTTGTTTATTTATTTCTGAGTTATAGATCCCTCTTTTTAGAAGACTCTTTGGGACAGAATCTGGAAAAAAAAAAGACACCAGTATAGTGCTTTTTTTCACTCAGTGCTCACAGCATTGATCACCGGGAAGACTGCTGCTTTAAGTCACAGGCTCGCAGGCCACACGCAACTTGCTCATCCATCAGCCTTGCCTTGCAGCCTTCAGACCTGCAAGTGTACAGACTGACTCACCAGGAGCCCCACACAGAACCCTGGCGAGGTTCTCTTGTTCAGCCAAGTGATGGTGTGACTTTGGCACAAAGTCAAGAGCTGGCAGCTGCTGCTTTCTTTTTCCTTGTTTGCCCTTTATGCACTCAGCACAGGACTAGTTGCTTGGCACAGAAGTTAAGTGTGGGAAAGCAGGTAAAGAGTTTTCTTGTGAAAGTTCTTGGTATGGCTTTGCATTTTGGGATGCTATAACGAAAACCCTTCTCCTCTATTCTGAAATGTCAGAGGTATTATTCGCTCTGCTACCTGCTGAACACTTGGTATGGTAGTTGAGCCTTGCCGAGTGCTGTCACTTGTAACTTGGGGATAAGATTTTTCCATATGATCAATAGAAAAATTAAATACGAAATGAGTCAAACAATTTCTAGGACACAAGAGAAATGTTGTGAACATTAATTTCCTTCTTCCACTCCCCTTTCCTTCCCATACAAATATAAAAAACATTGTGCTTTTTTGTTTGTTTGTTTTTGTTTTTTTTGAGACAGGGTTTCTCTGTGTAGCTTTTGGAGCCTGTCCTGGAACTCACTTTGCAGAACAGGCTGACTTCAGACTCACAGAGATTTACTTGCCTCTGCCTCCTAAATGCTGGGATTAAAGGTGTGCACCACCACTGCCTGGCACATTGCTTTTTTAAAAGAACTGGGAACAAAGTTATTTCAGAAAATAACAAAGATTGTCCTTTGCCTCATGATTCACTGACACATTTCCAACCAATTCATCTTTTATACAAGTCTTCATTTTGTACCCATAAAGTATTAGGCATAATTACAGGCGGCAGGGGAACAAAACGACCAAGGGACGAGCAGTCTGAGTGAGTGCCACCTTTGTCCCGAACCACATCTGGCATGCTGGCAGATGGGAAAGATTTTGCTCATGTGTATCTATGAGTCTTGGTCCCTAAATGATGTGGCAGAGTGGGAATCAAATTCAGGGCTCAAAAAAAAAAGACTTTATATATAGATAAAGGATTATTCTGGGAGGTTGAATCAGTGAGCACAAACATCAGTTTCTCCAGTCAAACATTAGCATTGTTTCCTATGTAACACTGAACAGAGCCCATCAGTACAGTAGGCATGAACCCAAGGGGATTTGAGGTTGAGCTTCTCAGTGTCGCATGGCAAATTATGCTGGTTTTGAACTTTTAATGTTCAAAACTAAGCAATGCTCTCTTTTATTTTATAGTATTCCTTGGGTAGCTTTTAAAATGGAGTTGCGAGAAAGAAGGTATTTAATGAAAAAGCCCACTGTGATGAGAGGCAATGGACACACATAGAAGTGGGTTACCTACCATTATAACTCCTGGTTTGCTTGTGTGAACTGTAGAACACCTGGATTTAGTGCATGTTACACTTGCCATGTAAACTGTTCATCATAGGCTTGCATACTAGGGGATAGGGGGACACAATTGTTTTAAAATACGATCTATTTCATTTTATTAAAATACATTTCAATACAGGTGTAAGCAAGGGGGTCAAAGAAAGAGGTTCTCACAAGGGAGATAGAACACAGAGAACATGGCTGTAGGTTCTTGAGCAGTCTCCTACACATGATCTATTTAAAATCCATAGAATCAGAAATTCTATGTCAGAGGAGTTATAAACATGGTACTCTCTTTAAATAGAGAAATAGGTTGACATTAGTTTACTTTTATAAAATAATCCAAGCAAAAACCCTCTTTAGATGCATATTTCTTGATAATTACTCAATAATTTTAGCAAAGAGATGAGAATTTGAGTACAATGACACGTTAGCTGTTATTTTACTGAATCACATGTCCTTTGTGTTGTGTGACCAGGCACACCACAGCTCACTTGACAGCTAGCTAAAGTAGAATCCTGTCTTATGCAGAATGGAAAAATTAATACTCATGAATATTTATGCGGACTAGTTGGGATGTATTATATTTTTATTTTAATTATAGTAACTGCTAAGGGATGATTTTTTTTTGCAACAGTTAATCTTTCAGGATCTAAAAATGAACAATAGCACAAGAGTTGCTCCTTCTGATTTTTGCATAAATACCAGCATAAAAAGATTTTGTCTTGCTCTAGGAAAAGGAAGCACCATTCATATTTTAGAAGCGTATTTTTTTCCTACTTATTTCCAGGGTAGGAAAAAAAGCAAGCAGTTATGTAATGAACTTCCCAGTCATCTGTTACGTTAATTATGGTTCTTTCAATATCTCCTTTTGTTATCTACATGCATATAACCGTCTACTTGAATATTCCCTTCTGCTATGTTTTTATTTGGCCAAGCAGATGAATTACAAATGAGGGTCATGGAAAGATCTATTGCCTCTTAAGAATATTACCTCCTTTCAGACTGAGACATACCAGTGAATGTGTCCCCTTGCCATGGGCATTTAAGAATTCACTGATTTTCTTCCATTGCATTGAATACTAATATTAAAAAAAAAGAATGTATCATAAGACTTTAACAGCTTCTCTGACTTTGTTTTTTAATTTAGACAATAGATTACTCAGTTTAATTTAAGGGTGGTTTAAAATTACTATTTCAACACACTACAGATATCAAAGCCTTGTATCCTAAAAGACTGATTAGAAAGGACAGAATTCAAAGTTTATTTCCTTACTTTACTGGGAACACCAAATTAAAGACTTATTTTAAAAGATCAATAAAATGGAACATCAACAATGTCAGAAAAAATATTACACTACTTAGCTAGTATTTGAGAATACTCATATAATTTGACTAACTAAAATAAATAAGACATTGTTTCCACAAAAAAGTTTTACTTGAGATATAAGGAAACAGTTCAAGATTATTAAATTTGGAGAATAACCAGAGCAGCAGAATATTATTTTCTTTGTTGTGGGATACGATTCACTTATACTTTAGTATAATTTCATAAAAAAAGTTTATTGAATACTTACTGCCTTTCATACTCTTTGCTAATAAATGGAGTCTCATACTATTTAAATCAAATTAATGATGCAAAGGCAATTTTCAATTTCATACTAATTGATTATCCTTAAAGATGGCAAAAAATTTTGTCTCTTATGATAACTGTCACCAATGAGATCACACTTATCCTCTTCATCACCCTGGGACCCCTGAGGTTATCCTAGTATGATACAGATTCACCAAGTGACAAGAATCCATTATGATTTCCCCTCCCCTTGAAAGAAATTCTGTAGGCTATATGAGCTGACATTGTTAATAGGGGTTTTGGTTGTAGAACAATGCCAATAATTAAACCCACAACCAAACGCTGATGTACATATTATTTAAAAAGGAGGTAGATACAGCTTATTTTCTATTGTAAAGATTAAAGACCATGCAGTGGTCAACACTGTATACATGCATATTATAATAATCTTGCCTCCCCTGGAGCACCACAGCTACTGACCCTTCCTAAGCACATCTTCCACTTAACATTTTCTATAGCTTCTCCTGTGACATGAATGCAGGGAATAGTGTTACTTTAGTAGCTCAGGCAGACATCAAAACCTTAAAGAAATGCACAATAGGACCGTGTGGCATCTTCTGTGCTATTTTATAGAACTATTTCATCCTCTTTGTATACAGTCTTGGAGTGCTCCTCAGAGAGAAAGATATTACTGCTGTTTCTGTTACAGGTGGATGCACAATGTAAAGTTCAAGTGGAGATAAGCAACCAACTAAAGCAATGCAAGGGAAGAGAAAAAAGATACTCTAAGAGAGGAGAAAGGGGATTTTCAAGTGATGGATTTCTCTGCAGAGCCTGAGAATGCTTCGTGAACAGGCAGTATCTGAATAATTTTGAGGATGATAGACAGTTCTCCCACTCTTTGCAACTTTCTTTATGAGCAGAAGTGAAAGGCACTGAACAGACAAAGAGCCTTTGTGGTGTGTTAAACAAATGTCTTAAATGTTAGATTCCATTGACAACCCTTCAGAAGACTGATATGGCTGCAGGAAGCTTAACAAAAATGCCTAAAAGGGCAAGGGAACAAGCTGGGATAGACTGGGGAAGCATTATGATGGATTTTCCTATACACTGCATAATTCATGAGCACTGCAGAAACATAATCTGCCTCAGCAGTAGTGGGAGTGCTGAATAGACAGCTGAGGGATGATAGGAAAGAAAAGGATTGCATTAGTGCTTAGAAGAGCTGATGAGGGCTTAAATTAGGAGAGAGTGGGTAAGAGAAAGCGTAGATATTCATGAAGTGGTACAGTCAGTATTACAAAACAATGATTCCAGAAATAGCCAAGAAATATGAGACTGTCCAATGCTGTGGGGAAATACTTCCCTAAATCCATACCTCTGATGGTGGTAGATGGTATCATGTTCCAGGAAAGCTGGGTTTACTTGGAGATTAGAAAATATTATCCTTAGTATATACACAGGATATCACATACACACACACACACACACACACACACACACACACACACACACACACAATCTTGAAAACAGTTGAAATTAACAAAAAATAATGAAAAAAATTTCTTAGTACTATTTGGAAGACATTGAGAGATGGATTCTGATGCTATGACACCATGGCCCATGCAGACTTACCAGGTAGAATCCTTTGATGGACACTGATGTCTCGTTCCTTGTACTTAGGAAAGAATGAAGAGCATCTAATTAACCGTCATTTTTTGGTAAGTGAAAAGTTTCCTTCTCAAGGTTGGTACAGATCGGTTTCTCTAAGAGAAGCCTCTATACGTCAATGAGTCAGTCCTTCCGAATGCATGCATCTACATAGTCATGCTCAGGCTGTCTGTTTGACTTTGTCCTGGTAGAATGGTTTCTTAGTTCTGCCCTAGTGAAGCAGGTTTCAAAATGTAGAAAATGTTTACAATGTAGGGATATTTTACAAAACATATAATACTATTTATTATGCATTCATATTCCACAGATGAGGTGTTATATGTTACTAATTTACAAGTTGAAAGTCTGCTACATATACCAGATTTGATCATTGTTAACAATATTCTATTTTACTTTGAAAAGTTGAAATAAATTTTCTATATACATCTTATTAAATGAAGCATCTTTCATATATTGCTCATCATTTCTTATACTAGGCAATATAAAATAATTCACATGTCTCAGTGTTTTAGAATAATTTTCTTTCTTACTCACTTCATATAGTCTTTGTGGATCCCTTAAAATTCTGTTACTGTTGACCTTAATGTATTTGATTCTTTTCCATGTGTTGCTTGATAACTAAACCAAAGAACAGCTAGTGTCTTGAACACATTTCTATGGAGTGAGGAGAAAAGAGAAGAAAAGAGAGGAGAGGAGAGAGAAGAAAGGAGAAGAGAGGAGAAGAGAGAAGAGAGGAAGCGAGAGAAGAGAATAAGAAGGAGAAACCAGAGCGAGAGAGGATTGGAAGGAGGGAAGGGGAAGGGAATGATACCACGATGGAAGCAGTAATAGCTCATGAAACTCTAGCAATATGATTTCATCAGTCAAAGATGAGTTAAATGTTCCAATGTCATTATAAAATGACTAGGAAATTACACTGATGTGCAAAGGGCAGTGCATTAATCACAGTGATTGTAAACTATCCTCACCTGCCTTCACTGTCAATAACATTTTCCAGACATGCTCAAATGTTACTGACCCTGTCTGAAGGAATATTCACCCAAACTTCCACTCAGTCACAGTAGTGGGCTGGAAAATGCCACGATATCCTGCTTGTCATATTTCGCTGCTGATTTCTTTTCTACTTGTGAATTAAAAAACACATTATTTGGCCATTATGGGTTACATACATTTTTGTGGTAGTGCTGTGTCAGGTGCAATGGATAGCAATTAAGTCAAACTAGTAGTATTCTTTTTCTCAACCTACTTTCTTAAAGCCACAGATCCACTGATACATTATCTTCTGAGAGACTACAAAATATGGGTCATCAATTTTCCAGCTTGTGGTAAGTTACTTTTCCGTTAAGACACTTGAGTCTAGTCATGGACAACCACTTTAAAATAGCATTTAAATGTTGTTACACAAGTACCAGTGGCTTAATACAACAGAAATTCAGTCATTATAGATGAACCTGCTGCATCTCCTGCGTCTCTGCAGTTGTAAAGTTTGCTCAGACTGCAGTTGGGTTTTCCAAGGCTAGCTTCAGAGGTCTAGAACTGAAAGAAAAACTCTAACATTATTTTTGGGAGAAGAAGGATAAAGAGCAATGATACAATTCTTAAATAAATCTTAATCTTTCTCTAGGTCTTCCCCAGAATGGCTGGTGCAGAAAAACAATGACATCATGAGGTTTGCAGGCAAATGGATGGATCTAGAAAAAATCATCCTGAGTGAGGTAACCCAGACTCAGAAAGACAAACATGGTATGTACTCACTCATAGGAGGATACTAGATGTAAAACAAAGATGACTAGACTGCTACTCACAACTCCAGGGAGGCTACCTAGAAAACAGGACCCCAAGAAAGACACAGGGATCACCCAATGACAGAGAAATGGATGAGATCTACATAAACAACCTGGATGTGAGTGGGGGTAAATGAAGGGCAAGGTTTGAGGGAAAGAGAGCTTAGGGGAGCGGGAGATCCCAGCTGGATCAAGAACAGAGAGGGAGAACAAGGAATAGGAGACCATGGTAAATGAAGACCCCATGGGAATAGGAAGAAGCAAAGTGCTAGAGAGGCCCACAGAAATCCACAAAGATACCCCCACAGTAGACTGCTGGCAATGGTCAAGAGAAAGCCCGAACTGACCTACTCTGGTGATAGGATGGCCAAACACCCTAACTGTCATGCTAGAAATCTCATCCAATGACTGAGGGAACCGAATGCAAAGATCCACAGCCAGGCTCCAGGTGGAGCTCCGGGAGTCCACTTGGCTAGAAAGAGGAGGGTTTGTATGAGCAAGAATTGTTGAGACCAAGATTGGAAAAAGCACAGGGACAAATAGCCAAACTAATGGAAACACATGAACTATGAACCAATAGCTGAGGAGCTCCCAACTGGATCAGGCCCTCTGGATAAGTGAGACAGTTGATTATCTTGAACTGATTGGGAGGCCCCCAGGCAGTGGGACCGGGACCTGTCCTTAGAGCATGAGCTGGCTGTTTGGAATCTGGGGCTTATGCAGGGACACTTGGCTCAGCCTGGGAGGAGGGGACTGGACCTGCCTGGACTGAATCTACCAGGTTGAGCTGAATCTCCAGGGGAGTCTTTGCCCTGGAGGAGATGGGAATGGAGGAGTGGGCTGGGGGGAAGGCCGGGGGGGGGGGGGGGGGGGGGGGGGGCGGGAGGGGAGAGGATGGGAATCCATGGCTAATATGTAAAATTAAATTCAATTATAAAATAAAAAAAAGTCCAAAAAAAATCTTAAACTTTCTGATTTATGTTTTTTTTACACTCCTTTGCCAGAGTAGGTGAAATGACCATGCCTGGTGACAGAAGCCTGTGGGGCACAGAGGCAGAATCATAGAATTCTTTTACAAGTATACCAATGAATAACTAACTGAAAAGGAATATAATCTACCACACTCAAACTTTTCAATATCAATTTCTTATCTCTTTATGGTTCTTTGCATGTTAATTTGTAACTGCTAAAATATAAATCATGATAAGAAAACTGATTTTCTTGATGAAATGTATAACAAACACCTGTATTCCAATATGTACAAAAATATTTATCTGATTCTCATACATCTTGTAAGATCGATCAGTAAGCGATATCAAAATGATTTTGAGGAATAAAACATCATTGTAAAATGTATTATGCAAACAGAAAATACATTGAAGAATAAATAATATTATAATTTTAATATCTAATATCTCCAGAGAGCCTTATTGTTCTAGATTTTATCCTGAATTTGTATCTTAATTTTATTTTAAAATGAGAATACTGGACTTTGACTCCTGGTTTGCTTCTTCAGTGGGAAACAGTGACAAGAATTTGTAGTCAGCTCTAATTGTGACTAGTTATTGATAATTAAGTAAGTACATGTAAGTTGTATAAATGTAACCTTATTTTGTGATGCATTTCAAATAGAAGATAAACTGGTGATAAGTGATCTATGGTGGGTTATACTTGGGCAGGGTATACTTTATCTGATGAGGCAGTGGAGTCTATGTGAATAGATGGTATTCTAGTACTCTTAGTAAGCTGGGAATATAAAAATTGAGAGGTATAAATTATGATACATCTTCAGACCATATTTTAAAACCATCATCTTATAAATAACTGTATATGAAAATTCATACTTCTCCTGGGAGTCACTAAAAGAAACTAGAACAAACTCCGGGCCACGCTTACACTCTTGTGTCTCATCCGATGCTGCTGTGGAGATGCACAGATGGAGTATTTGGCAGTGGTCGTGAGTCTGGGACGCCTGCCTTGTTCGGATTGAACCTTAGAGAGCCAGAGTTGGCAGGTGTTGAATGAACCTCTCTAAATACAGATGCAATTTCACAACTTGCATTGTAACACTTAGGTGATTCATCAGAAAAATGGAAATGTGAGGACTCTGTGTAGCTAGCATCTGTTCTCAAGCATCGAGAAATGCCTCCAGGAATGTCCAGCTTTTTCTAAGGTATATATTCCTAAATTCTGAGATCGGACTCAAGTGCTGGGAAGCCACATCAACAAGTCACTAATAAACAACCTCTTTATTGCAGCGCAGCTGTCTGCTTTGCTCAAGTCAGCTGAAATGTCCTCAGCAGCCCAGTTATGATTTATCATTTGTCTGTCATTCCAGGCATATGAAGCTGGAATTCTTCCTAAGCCTAGGAAAAATGAATTAGTAGGATTTCTTTTGAGCTAACTAAATCATATAAAAAATCTGTAGTCAATCTCAGGAGTGTGAGGGGGTTGTATAAGAAAAGAACTGAGGATATCTTTAAATCCCACTTCAGTTTATATTTTATTGCCCCAGATTGGGGATTAGAAGTTGCTTAGGAACTGTATTTCTTAAATCTCAGTAAGATAGGTAACCCAATTAAATTTGAGTAGAACAGAGAACAGAGAACAGTCATACACAGATCAAAACAAATGAAACAAAACAAGTAAGACTTATCTTAGATGGGAGTGGTGGTGTATGCTTTTAATCCCAGTACTTGGTAGGCAGAGGCAGATGGACCTCTGTGAGTTCGAGGCTAGCCTGGTCTACAGAGTTAGTTCTAGGACAGCCAAGGCTATACAAAGAATCCCTGGATCAGAAAAAAAAAGATTTCTTTTGACAGAAACTCTGAGGAATAGAAAAAAAAATCATTGTTGTAAAGGGATCAAAACATAAGTGATAACAGTGACAAGAAATTAAATATATCGCCAAGCTAAATAAGCAAGAAAATTATGATATGCAATAAATAAAACTGCATAAAGAGGACATATTAACATATAAAAAGTAAAATATTTCATGTCCTGAGACCACAACTTTGAAAATCTGTATTATACATTTTCAAAATATTTCTTTTCCATGCTCATAAAAAATATTGATTGGGGTATCTGTGGAGAATTGACTCAGTGGTTAAGAACACTTTTGGTCTTGTAGTGGACCCAGGTTTGATTCCCAGCACCTACATGGTAGCTCACAACTGTCTGTTAGTCTCTAGGCATCTGACACCCTTTTCTGACCTTTGTGGGTACCAGGCATATGTGTGGTATAGCATACAATCATATATGCAGGCAAAATACTCATACACATAACATAAATCTTGGAAATGATGGGTTGGCTTAGAGTTCTGGCAATGTGGCTAACAGAACAAATTTACTAATGACGATTTTTTATCCTTGTACCTGAACCTCATTTATCAATCATGTTAATTAATACATGATTAATACAACTGAATTTTCATAGAGTTACATTGTTTTGAAGAATTTCTCAATCATTGCCATCACAAATTACAGTTCAATATACTTGGGAAAATGTCATAGCCAGGGTGTTTATATACATCAGGGACTGAATCAGTCATCTCTTACTGCTTACAACATCCACAAAGAACTAGGTTGGAGCTCAATGGTACAGTGCTTGCCTACTGTATAAGACCCTAGCATTGTAAAAACCAAACCGATCAACTAACCCCACTCAAAATATAATAACATCCTCAGTGTCTCTACCTCCACATCTCAGAAGGTTGGCTAGATGACTCCTTTACACTTGGGATGTATAGGTCAGTCAGATGGCTTTTGTGCAAATTGTATCTGTAGTGAACCAGCAAGACAATTGCTGCATGTTCATATTGTGCATAGTAGGCACAATTCCAGGCACCGCTTACCTCCATGAATAGCTCTCAGCCAAAATAAGTTGCATGGATATGGCCAAATTCAGGGACTGGTAGGTACATTGTAATGTTACAGGTTGTGTAAATTGGGGCTAATAATTCAGTACTTTTCAAGGTTCCAGGTCACGAACAGTTTGGAGTCCATAACCTGAGAGAGGAAAGAAAATTTTCTTTTATGCTTACCAGTATTTATTTATGTACCTCAAAAGTTTATATGTGAATGGCTAGGATGAATTACTGTTAGGGAGTATTTTTTAATTCCTTCTCAGATGGTGTCTCATGTAGCCAGGCTGACCTTGAACTCATTGTATAGTCAATGGTGATCTTGATATTCTGATCATTCTACTGTCTCTACCTTTCAAATGTGGGAAGTACAAGCACATACTAGTATACCCACTTTATGTGGTACTGGAGATTGAACACATGGCCTCACACATGCTGGTAGGATACTGTATAAATGGAACTGTGTCGCCAGCCTTTACAGAATATTTTTTCCACAGGGTTATAAAAAGCTTATGTGCTCCACAGGTTTGATCCTTTTGTCTTCTTCACAGGGAACATCTTTAAATGTTTTAAAATGGTGATCTATAATGTATTAGTTTTCAGTTTTGTGCTAAATACCCAACAAAGTACCGTAAGAGGGGGAAGGGTTAAGTTGGGCTCATGGCAAAAAAGGCATGGTGGCAGGCCGCTCCTTGGAGGAGGAAGTACTCATTACTTCTCAGAAGAACAGGAAGCAGAAAAGGGGATCCTAGCACTCAGCATGACTCTTCTTTCCCCTCTGTTTACTCTATCTGGGACCCCAACATAGCAGTGGGTGTTGCTTATATCCAGGCAGCCCTTCTTCCTTTAGCTATTCCTTTCTGGAAAGGCCCTCACAGAGACACCCAATGGTATGCCTGAGGTGCTTTTTAATCATATCAATCAAACAATCCAATTAATGAAGTCTATCCTTGGTAATTTGGGTACCCCCAATACGTTACTTTAAACATAAGACTCTAAGCCTTGTCCCCTGAAGTCCTCTGTTCACCTCACAGTGCAATAACACATTTAGTTCATTTCTAAGCATCCTGAAAGTCTTAGCAGGTGTGACGTTGTTAATAAGTCCAAAACCAAAAATCTCTTCTGTGACCCAGGAAATCTCTGTAAACTCCTGTAAAATTAAAAAAAAAAAAAACAAGTTATATCCATCAAACACACAAGGTCAGAATAACCTCAGCTTCAAAAGGGATGGATGGGGACATAACAGAGACAGATTGTCTAAAACAGAATCAAAACCAGCACTGAAAATACCAAATCCTACAACTCCGTGTCTAGAACTTGAGTGCTATTTTAAAAAGTATTCCATTGTGGTGGTATTGTATTGCCCAAAATATTGTGTACGCTAATAAACTTATCTGGGGTCAGAGAACAGGACAGCCACAATATTAAAGGTTAGGCAGTGGTAGCACACGCCTTTAATCCTAGCATTCCAGAGGCAGAAATCCATGTGTTCAAGGATACACCCAAGCATGGTGACCAACGCCTTTAATCCCAGAAAGCAAGCCTTCAATCCCAGGGAGTGGTGGTAGAAAGCAGAAAGGTATATAAGGCGTGAGGACCAGAAACTAGAGGCATTTGCCCTGGAGAGGCATTTGCCCTGGTTAGGCATTTGCCCTGGAGAGACATTTGCCCTGGAGAAGCATTTGGCCTGGAGAAGCATTTTGGCCAAGAGAGGCATTTGGCCTGGAGAAGCATTTGGCCTGGTTAAGCATTCAGGCTTCTAGCAGCAGTTCAGCTGAGACCCATTCTGGATGAGGGCTCAGAGGCTTCCAGTCTGAGGAAGCAAGACGAGCTGAGGATTCGGCAAGGTGAGGTAGCTGTGGCTCGTTCTGTCTCTCTGACCTTCCAGTGTTCACCCCAATACCTGGCTCAGGTTTGATTTTATTAATAAGAACTTTTAAGACTCATGCTACATTCCATACTAACTCTTTTAGCTTAGAAAGTATTTATTTTTCCCTATGATTTTATTTGCTCGTTTGCGATTTTCCTATTTAGTTTGATATGTACACATCACAATACAACCCCTTTCAGACATCAAATGTTCTGCCAATTTATCCTCCCTGTACAATTTCTCAGCATCAATATGTATGTTCTAATGTGGTCATGTGCTCCCTCTGGTTTGTTTATACATTTTTCAGTTTATACTGTCTTTCAAGAGATTAATTTTATTTCCTCCTCTCATGGTCTCCCTTTGACCTGTAGTAATCATCTTGATTGCTTCTTGTTCCTGTTTCCATGACTCCCTAGAGTATGCTTCTGAACCAATACTTAGGCTCTGACAGCTGGATTGGCTCTGCCATTACAAAAGCCTGTTTCTTTATTTGTGTGTCTCTATCTCTCCCTGAAACTTGCTTGATGATGTTCTCATGCATTCAACAACATTTTCTCTTTAGAGAATTATATGTTTACCCACATAGTTACCTATCCATAGTTCCTCATCTACAGAATAAAGCCAGCCTTCCCCAAGACTAAACCTTTGAAATTTTGTCAGTCTCCAGTCTTGACCAGTTAGAAATAGGCTCTAGATATTTGCCCCCAGAACTGATTTCTGTCAGCTCTCCTTAGTATGCCAACCGTACAATCCCCTATTTAAAAAATGTTAATTTGCATTTTTACTTAAATATCAAATGGTTAGTAAAGGATGTCGGGTGTTTTAGGAGGCTAATGGTAGGAAGAGTGGCATGAGGAGGTTCCCATGGGTGGGTCTTCTCTAGGCACTCAGGTATCCCGGATGAACTCAGAACTGAGAACCTTCATGCAGTCTTGAGGAGGTTTTATAAAAGAGTCCTCTACTCTGGAGTTCATTCACTTTTAAGTTCAGAAAGAAATCTGCTCCTTTCTATTTCAGGAAGCTTGAGGAAGTTTTTTGTGTATTTTCTAATCCTTTACCAGTTAACTTATGTGAGTTACAAAACAAAGACTGTGAGAAATATTTCTGTGTTTTTGGACTTTGGTTCCAGTAGACCCACATATGGATTATCTTTGTAAGGAAAGCAGGAGTTTTGCTTTGTTGCAAGGCCTGGAGTTGGAAGTCTCTGAGGAAGATCATGAAAAATTGTATTATAATGGCTCTCTCTTGAGTTCTGTATGGGATATGCCAGCCCCTTTACTTCATCTTTTGGTACCATTATGGGCTTCTAGCCTTTAGAGAATCCAGAGCCGATTAAGTTGCATCATGTGCTTTCCCAATTCTCTTAAGATTCAGTTTTCTGGGATTCTCTCAGGCATTTACCAGCAAGCTGTCTACTTTCCATGTTTGATTATTTTGTCTTCATTTTCTTTTCTCTTATTCTTCCAAATAGTTGTGGATTTATGCCTGAAAAAAAACTTTTATTGTTGCTTTAATGGAGTTTTGGAAGAGAGAAAAAGTGAACTGATATATTCAATTTCCACCCTTGGTTAGAATCTCATTATATTTATGCATTTCAACTGGTACAATTAAACAACATTTAAATTCTGTTTGTTCTCTTTAAACCACAGACTTCAAACCTGGATTGCTGAATAATCACAAAGGAAATCTTCTTTTAAATTTTTTGTTATACTTCAAACATTTTTGGTGCCAATACAAGTCATTAATTATTTCAAAGTATATGTGTCTTCAGTTGTTAGGACTTTGCAGAGAGCTCTCCAAGTAATCACTTTGTGAAACATAAAATGTCCTGCCAGGGGCTTGCTGGCTGTACTAAGAGGGGGTTTCCTCTGTTCTTGGAGAAAAGAGATGGTGCCGTAGATCCTGTGGTGCTGAAGACATGTAATAGACCATTCTGTAATGGAGTGAGTGTAATATCACAGGAAGTATTCAAAGAAATGTCAGGTCTCAGGGATCCTAAGGTTTTTTTTTTTATAATATGTTAAGATAGCATAGAATTAAAATGCCTTTCAGCCTGCATTTATATATCTTTAAGTTGGAAGATAATTTCTCTCAATCTTGCATGCTTAAATAAGAATTCTATTGTCAGTCAATGGATTTTTTTTGTGGACTTTGAAATAATCACTGGTGTTAGACTTCACATTTTAGTAGGGCCTCATTTCATCATCTAACGAATGGTTGGTTCCTGAGTAGACGGTATTTATGATTGCTCATGTAGGATGCTCAAGAGTATTTATGATTGCTCATGTAGGATGCTCAAGAGTTTTAAAAGGAAGAGTAAAGGAAAGAAGGAAGGAAAAGGAACAAAGGGGTTATCAGGGACCCCCCTTAAATCCTACTTCAGGGTCCTGACATGACGCTTAGGTCTAAACAGAGGGCAGAGGCGTCTGCAACTGCACAGCCATGGACAAAGTGTGCTCCTGTCACTGCTATCATCTGGTTCCAGTCTCCCCTGGGAGGTGTAAGGAAGTCAGAACCCTGCAAAATCCCTTTCCAGGAGACAAGCTCCCTTCTGGTTAGAGCAGGGCCCTGGACTTTTACTTCTCCAAGCCTAGAGATGCCTTGGAAAAATTCCAGTTCCTCAAGGACCATTGTTTCAATTGTCTGATATCCAAAAGAAGGGACACAAGAGCCTCTTTTAGGACATCGTCATTCATGCCAGGATGGCTAGCAGACTGATTTGAATAAGTTAAACCACGAAATGCCCATAATATCTTGTGTTATTTTCTCTGTTTATTCTGTTGTCTTCACGCCGAAGTTTCCCTTGTTAATTGCTAATTGAGGAGATGTTACTGATTTTAACTTATTCATAGTTCACGTTAAGATTGAAATATAAATGTCATACATGGATGTTTTCTAAATTAGAGTTTGGTTGATTTGGACAGAAATCTTTAGGGTGCTTTCTCTTTCATGTTTCCTATTGTGGCTGTCTTCTATATCATGGTTCAAATGTGGAAACTACTTTTTCAACTACATCTGACTTATTTTTCTGCTTGATTTTATTGTTATTGTGATAATAGTATTATTATTAAATAAAGCTTCTATACCAGTTGCTTCCAGTTTAATACCATTTTTCTAATCATAGGCTTCGTCAACCCAAGTATGGGCGACTGAAGAATGAGCTGACCATAGCCTGCACTTAGGGTCTTTAACTCCATTTTTCTGCATATCTCACATTAGTGTGGTCATGTATGAGGACCTGTTGGAGATGTAGTGTCTCTGAATACTGCTTGTTTTAATCACAGATCTCTTCACCTTAAGCACATGCTTTCAGCAAAATATGCAATCACTCTGCCTCTGTTTTATAATCTACAAAGTGGGGACAATCTTAAAACTTCCAATGTTATGATAACTAAAGAGAGTTTATAAATGGAAAGTACTTTAAATAGTGCTTTAAATCAGTGACCATAAAGCAAGTTGGGAAGGAGTTTATTTGGCTTTCACTTCCACATTGCTGTTCACCACAGAAGGAAACCAGGCCAGGAACTCAAACAGGGGTGGAACCTGAAGGCATGAGCTAATGCAGAGGTGCTGCTAACTGGCTTGCTCCCTATGGCTTACTCAGACTGTTTTCTTATAGAATCCAAGACCACAAGCCCAGGATGGCTCCACCCACAATGGGCTGGGCCCTCCCCCATCAATCTCTAGCTACAAACATGCCCTACAGGCTGATTTGTGTATAGAGACATTAGCTTTCTTCCTTTCTCTCTTTCTTTCCTTTCTTTCCTTCCTTCCTTTCTTTCTTTCTTTCTTTCTTTCTTTCTTTCTTTCTTTCTTTCTT